>SKCR01037221.1:0-14591 GCA_019454045.1 Zanthoxylum bungeanum
TATAGTAATCAATATATATTGATTTTAACCAATGAAATTGTAATAAGTTATATAGTTAGACTATAGTAAAATTACATTAGATTGTACCTGAAATCGTTGATTAATTGTTGGACTATTAGAATCAAGATTAAATTGAAAGATTAGTGTTTAAAACATTATCCTAGGGAAAATGTGTTAGACGACTTTAATTTTCAAATTGGGAATAAATTTCAGGATAGTCCTGAAACTAAGAAGTTACTTTATTTGATAAAATAACATCTTAGGCCTAAGCCCGGAGTTAAGCAAATAGTAGAGCATGATCTTTGGAAGATTCATGTGATGATAACTTTAATGTTTAATCCATTATGCTTTTGGTTTTAAATCTAGGTCCCAAGATCAACAAGCAATAAAAAACATGCGTGTGAATACACCAACGGAGGTAGCGGAATACTCACATCGATCGGTTGAGTCGATTTGGAGACGAACGAAGGCCAAAAACGCACTGCCAAGGCGCATGAACTGCAGCAGTCCACTGTCTCCAAAAACAGAAATTTGAGATGCGAAACGGAGCTCCTAGCTTCGTCGAACGGATCCCGGCTCATGGTCGAACCTCCCTACCACCTTCGCAAGACTCGTAGTGTGCTAGCACTTGGATTTCTCACCATGAAAACCCAACTTTGCTTCCCTAAAGCTCACGTTTTTCTGGTTCAAAACCAGTCATTATGTTTCTGTTTTGGGCGTGAGAGTTAGAAGAGAAATGAGAGAGATGATGATTGTGTTTAGTTGTGAAAGTAAAAAACATTACCTTATATACTTTCCAAAATATTAAAAGGTAATACATAAAATTGGCTTTCAAAAAGTCAAGCAAAACTTTCCAACAACTACACTATTGCAACAACTTCTATCAATCAAAGTGACAAGTTGCTTTGTCAATCAATCAATCAATCAATCACATCAATCAATCACATCACTCAAAGTGACATTTGATTCGACGCTTGATGTGACGAATGATTTGACGCTTGATGCGACTTGCGTTGCCACACTCGAATTCGAAATATGAATGCGCTCGCAATCAAACTCGGGCTCGAATTCACTAATTCCAAATTAACGATTTTTCCGTCGTGTCGTAATTAGATGATTACGCCTAGCAAATTCACTATTCACGTCGCTAACGAATTAATTCTAAATTAATTCGTTCGCCCGAATTAAAATCTAATTTTAATTCCGCGTCGAAATCTAATTTCGTTTAATATATCGAATATATTAATTTAATCGATTAATTCCAAATTAATCGTTATCTCTCTCTAGACGATATTTTATCCTAGATAAAATATCTCCGTTATTAATCCTAGATTAATTTTCTCTCTCTTCTATATAATCCCAGATTCAAGAGTGCGAGTTGTGCGTCATCGGTTGGTTATCGGGAAGCGACCCATGAGATCTCCGGATAAGTTGGCAGTAAATACGGTCGTCGGAGTATCCGAATCACGTACGTACCAAGTACTACGTTCTACCGATTTACGAGACAAGGTCGACTCCTAGCAAAGCACCAAGTCTACCCAATTCTCCGGACATATCCATCTAAGAATATTAAGATCTGTATCAAGCGTAGTATACGATTGTATTGTGTATATCGGCCCAGTATCGGATAGTCACGTGCTAGGCCTGGGGCTGGATAAGTGTCTGCCCCGTACGAAGCACATGTCGGATGTCTGGTAACTAGTCTCTATAATCGGATATACATGACCTTGTCATAATATCCCGATGGCCGCGCAGCACTTAAGAGCACTAATACCGTATCCTGCGTGACATCATCTCCACTATGACTGGAGTGATACTTCCGTCTTGACATCACATCCAATACACTACGATTCTCAATATACCCGGCATTGGCGTACACAGAACCGGTTAGAGTCCTAGACGACCTCAACTAAAGTATATCGATTGTCGTAAGCATTAGCGATGTAAGTCTCAGGTTAAGACTATACACACCTACCTTGATTTCGGCCTCCCATAGACACATATTCATAATACCAATGGGATTCCGAGGGGTCTATCCAGAGCGAAGCTGTTTCCCGTACCATCGGTGAAACACGACCTCCTATCGCACTTGCATAAGTATCCAATACATATATATATGAGAATTATGCCGTTGTGCCCTCACAACGCGCACAAGTGCAATACTAGCCTATTCCGCATTATCGATGTCCAGTCTCGATAATACTCCGGCTAGGGATATTTAATGATTAATCCTTCGGGGACTGATACTGTCTCATATCATTCTCAGTCCAGGAACTAATCATAGGGACCTCTCTTCATTTATATATCTAAGGTGATCTAATCACAAATGATGAGAGTGCAATTTCCTTGTCACATAGTTAATTTGTACAACAACACTATGATCTGTACAAATAGTGACGCTATGGGTCATATTATCCAACAATCTCCCACTTGGCACATAGCCAGTCACTCGAGTGTCTAACACCCGAACTATGTACGGTTCGCTCAAATTGCTGAGGAAAGGTTTTCGTCAGCGGATTTGTATGATTATCGTCTGACGCGATTTACACGATCATCACATCGCCACGATGTATGATCCGAACGAATCAGATGATATAGAAGTATATATCTGGATCGTCGATGAGACCTTTAATTCCTTAGCCTGTGCTGACGCCTAGCTCAGCTGCTAACAGAACTATATCTAATCTAATTAGATTTATGTTCGATCCAAATGGCTTCTTTTGCTGCCTCAGCTGCAGCAATAATCCGCATTTGTTGTTTATTCGGCAACAGTATCTTGCTCGGAAGATTTCCAGCTCACTGTCCCGTTATTCAAACTTTATAGTACCATAGTATTTAACTGTTTGGAAACTTGCAGCAGTGATCCCAGTCACTTCAAGTTCTCCTTCTCCATAGTTTTAAGACAACATCTTTAGTTCTCTAAGATACTAACAGATGTTCTTAACTTCAATCCAGTGACTATCACTTGGATTGACCTGATCGTGACTCCATATGCTCGAAGCGTATGAGACACCAAACAAGTACATTTTAAATGTACAATTTCCCAGAGAGTGTTAACAACTCCAAATCTATCCCAGTAGATCTTTATTCCTTGAATAAGGTTGTTACTCCCCAGAATTCTACGGAGAATTTCTATTAAAAGAATATCTATGAAAGCCAAGCTTTCACCAATTGCTTTATGGGAATTTCATTGTCAGTGCGCTCTCCCACTAACCTCCTTATATACACAAGAATTATTTCGTTTTGATTCAAATCATAAACCATTATGATTATTTCAAAACGACAGTTCCAAGAACCTTATGCTTGCATTAATCCAAACATGGATCGAATAACCCGCAAACCTCGTTTGTTGGTTATACAAAATCGTCAGGATGTTGTAAACATCCTCCAAAAGGTTTCCTTTTCAGGAAAGCGATTTTGATCTACAACTGACACATTTCATAAATGAAATATGCAGTATTTACAAGCATCATCAAAATGGATTTACTATGGCAACAGATAAAAGGTTGAACCGTTATTAACACAATGTTGATAACGATACCTTTCCGTCAAAAGCCCAGCTTTGTACGTTGGTATGTTGCCTTCCATGTATGTCTTCTTGAAGACGTTTAAGTACCAATAGGCACAATGCCTTGTGGTACAACAACTAGTATCCAAAATAGTTGTTATACATGGAATCCATTTCGGACTCATGGCACTTTGCCATAATAGGGAGTCGATACCTCGTATCACTTCCTCAAAACGTAGTCGGATGGTATACCTCCATAAGATTGACATCTTTATGAGGTTAGATCAGAAACCCATACCCTAGGTTGTTTTCTGACTCTATCCGATCTACTCAGTTCTTGTGTATTTGAAGATTAATGGTACAGATTCATCATTGATGAACTATTTGTGTTCCATTAAGGACTTCGTGCCTTGAACAGTATTACTCCGATTTTCATCGAGTATCACTATCCTCCCACTTACCACTGCATATCGGTATTCCTCTCAGGAAAAATGCATGGTGAGCAACAATCACATTGTTCTCATGTGAGATTTATAAGTACTATACTTATGGTTTCCCTTAGGATAACCTATATTGGCACTTATCCAATTTGGGTCTTTAGTTTGGTATCATCCAAACGTTATGCCTGGCATACCCAAATTATTAGGAATGAGAAACCCTGTTTCTTTCCTATTCATATCCTATATGATATCTGTCAAACAGATTTATATGGAACCTTATTCTAAATAAGTTTTGCACTGTTAATACATATCCTTTAGAAGGAAACAGTAGCTCAGAGCGACTCGTGATAAACCTTATCATGTCCAACAAAATTCGGTTTTTAGTTTGGACACACCGTCTAACTGACGTGTCTCGGGAGGAGTCCTCATCTGAAAGAATACTATACTCTTTCATGTATGTTTGAAACTTACTGCTTAAGTATTTTCCATTACGGTCTTACCGTGACGGCATAATACTACAGTCGATCTGTTAATCTACTTCGTGTCGAAACCCTAATAGTTTCCGATCTGTGTTCTTCAAAAGAAACACATAACCATAACGTGATGTTACATCCGTTAAGGTCACGAAATATTCATGTTCACATCTAGCCTAGCTAGATATGGGCCCACTAACTTCACCATGAATAGGGCTAACAGATTGGTGGCCCTTATACTATTACCAAGTAAATAGTATTTAGGTACTTTACCTAATAAACTAGATTCGTAGACTTTATTTGAATAGTCAAATCAGTCCTAGTACCCACTCTTCAAAAGTGTGGATATACGAGTCTTGTTTAATTGTGTCCTAGACAACAATGCCACAAATAAGTCTCTATTGATCAAATCAATTTGAGCTATTTATTTGTCATTTTATATGTTTGAGATTTTATTTATATTCAAAATATAAATTCTGTTATTCACATCTAATGTATTTATCTCAGTATCATCTTTATATAATGAAACACTTAGTGTTCAAGAATATAAAGGTTTATCCGCAACGGATTAAACACTGATATAGAGATAATGTCTCTAGTCAAACTAGTTACATTATAACAGTTCCTAATTTAAGTACATACCCAAAGGGTAGTTCCTAAACTTAGGTATCTACGGTCGAAACAGCAACTTTCGTCCCGTTTCCGATTCGCAGAGTAATCTCAGCTTGAAGTCAGTATCCTGCTCAAAGCAGATTCTGAACATCAATACATATATTTTATGTACCACACTAAGTATTTAAAATCTAATTTCAATACTAGTAGTGAACATAACTTTGACAAATATTTTAAAGTTAGAGCCTCGCCCTTTCTTTAATTCCTTCGTGTCTTCCATATCCAAATGGTAGTTACTTTGGGATATGTCAATTATCTTTTCAATATTTCACAAACCTTTGGCCAAGCCTTGGGTTTCGGAATATTGAAACGATGTGCACCTTGTGCAACACGCCCAATTGCAAACTTTTGACTTTCACCCCTAGATAATAGTCAAATCAATTCTCTAAGAATTATTAATTGCAATTTAATACTTTTAAATCTAAAGATAGATTTTTTGTCAAGTATATTAAATTAAGCACTAAAGTCATCATCATATAAATCTTCCAAAGATTTATGCTCTACTTATTTGCTTAATTATGGCCTAGTCATAATAAGTTATTTTATCAAATAAATTAACCTATTATTTATTCCCAATATGAAAATTAAATCATTTAAAACATTTAATCCAAGGATTATATATTTTAAATATTCAACTTTTCAATTCTTTCTTGATTTCAATAGTCCAACTATTTAATCAATTTAATAAGGTACATTATTATAATGATTACAATAATCCAATTATTTAATCAACTATAATTTTAATATTGATTACTATAATCTAATTATAAAATCAACTATCATTTTAATTCAATTATATGATTACTATAATCCAATTATAAAATCAACTATATATCGAATGAGTTTGTATATAGTCCAACTATATATATTTAAAACAACATAAAATATTAGTCCAACTAATACTTTTGATTAATATGACGAGTAAAATAGATGAGCGTGTTTAGCGAGTATTCGAACGAATGTTGCAAATTCAATACTTGCCTCCCACTATTTTTCGTCGAGCCTCTAACCCTCTGTCGAGTACTCGGGAAACCGTGTTTCCTAGTGGGCTAGGATCCCGTTAGATATCACACAATCTTGACTTTGGCCAACAAATTGTATGATGATTAACTAGGTAGATCTCTAAGATCAATTGGATCTCATCCAACTCCTAGATCCGGTAGGTGGAACATCCAAGTCCCAAACATATATCTTATATATGCCTATACATCGAATGTATACCCTAACCTTTTCCTCTGAATCAACTAGGCCTTGGCTTTGGCACAAACAAACCTAATGATCCCAGTCAAGCGCGGACCCATTGACCATGGAAGCTTCGTAATCAATGTCGTTGGACAAGAAGTGGTCTTGACTTTGGCCAACAAACCACAACTTGGACAAGACACCAATATGGAATAAAGCCTCGTGATTCAAACACATCTTCGACGGACAAGGGCTTGACTTTGGCCAACAACCCCATGCCATCTAGGATCTTGAGTAAGAATCACTCAATGGAAGGAAAAGACGCATGATATTTTATGAGGGCTTTTTCGCGTGCAAATTGGCTAAGAATTTAATTATCTTTGTTAAGGTCTCATCATCATACACCCTTAAACATGCATTCTAAACACATAATAAAGCGCATATGAAAATAAATAATAATGATATGCGGATGGATACTTAACACATTGATCCTAGATCAAATCTCTCCCTTCTCACTCAAGCTAGCACTGTATTACTTCTAACTTCTACCCACTTACTACTACCCCTTACACGACACTTCTAAAGAAACCTCATATACATAGAGGGGAATAGGTGAGAAGAGAATACAAAGAGAATAGAGGTGATAAGGCTGGACACGCAGGTCCAATATAAAAAATCGAATTTATTACAACAATTTCTGAAATTGCCCACCCATCTAATATTCATCCGATATACATTATTCATTCAACACAACCACGTATTCACACACATAAGCATGCTATCAATCAATCTAATCAAATTAATTAATCTGATAATTAAGTGATCATCCAATGTTCAAACAACGATTTGATTTTGTTCGAGTCAAACTCGTTTTTGCGAATAAGTATTTAAAGTACGAATTCATGAATTAATTAAACTACATCATTAAATCTATTTAACATGTATTTAATACTAATTCAATATTCAATTCCAAATTAAACATTACACTTTTATTTAATAAACCTTTTACGATTTAAATTCCAAATTTAATCGTAACGTGGTCTCAAGACCGATTAACGTCCAACGTCAATTCAATTAAAGTCCAATGGGCTTTTAATGATTTCTTAAGGCGTGGACTTTTGGTCAACTCGGGTCAAACCGATAACCAAAGTCCAATCCGGGATTTACCCCATAAGCCCATAAATCAATCTTGGCCCATAGGCCCAATTGAACTTAAAGGTTCATTAGTTGCATTTGGGCTTTATGGTTAAGGTTTTGGGCCCAATTGGATCCAATCCATTTGGCCTAAACCCAACTTGATGATAAAATCAAGCCCAATAGGCCCAATTACAACATTAATAGCCCAAATCCAATTTAAGGCCTCAAATAATTAAATTACCAAAATCCAAATTTCCAATTTAATTACCTAAAGTGTATATCATGATTAATAATCACCCAAATCAATATTTCCAAAACATCAAATTTGTCCAATTAATCATGCTCAATTTCATTATCACATGTCCAACACATTTAATGAAAAATCAAACCCATATACATGCTCATAGTCTCGGCCAAGGAAGGTTATTTTGTCCGATTTGAATTCAATCCGATTAATTACACAATCGACAACGTATTAACTTCCCGAATGATTTCATACACATCCAATGTTCATAAATCAAAAATCCAAGACATTAAAGGGCATTATTGAATTCGGCCAACATAAGCAAATTAGGGATTTTGTTCAATTCAAATTCAATCCAATTATTTCAAATTAACATTATCCTACATGATTCTAACTCATCCAATGAATCAAAAATCAAAAAATTCCAAATCTCCAAATGCCTTATACCATTCGGCCAAGCTCCATCAATTGGGGAAATTGATCCAATCATTATTTCATTAAATTGATCCAATCAATCCTTAATTAAACATGTTATAAGCATACTCAAACATTCAATTCATTCAAATCATGCTCAAAACAAGTTTACCCAAATTTTAGCCCTAAATTTCATGCTTGAACCTAGGGTCTGATGCCATTGTTGGTTTAAATCTAGGTCCCAAGATCATACAAGCAATGAAAACATGCGTGAATACACAACGGAGGTAGCGGAATACTCACATCATCGATCGGTTGAGTCGATTTGGAGACGAACGAAGGCCAAAAACGCACTGCCAAGGCGCATGAACTGCAGCAGTCCACTGTCTCCAAAAACAGAAATTTGAGATGCGAAACGGAGCTCCTAGCTTCGTCGAACGGATCCCGGCTCATGGTCGAACCTCCCTACCACCTTCGCAAGACTCGTAGTGTGCTAGCACTTGGATTTCTCACCATGAAAACCCAACTCTTGCTTCCCTAAAGCTCACGTTTTTCTAGTTCAAAACCAGTCCATTATGTTCTGTTTTGGGCGTGAGAGTTAGAAGAGAAATGAGAGATATGATGATGTGTATTAGGTTGTTAGAAAGTAAAAACAATTTACCTTATATACTTTCCAAAATATATTAAAGGTAATACATAAAATTGGCTTTCAAAAAGTCAAGCAAAACTTTCCAACAACTACACTATTGCAACAACTTCTATCAAATCAAAGTGACAAGTTGCTTTGTCAATCAATCAATCAATCACATCAATCAATCACATCACTCAAAGTGACATTTGATTTGACGCTTGATGTGACGAATGATTTGACGCTTGATGCGACTTGCGTTGCCACACTCGAATTCGAAATACGAATGCGCTCGCAATCAAACTTGGGCTCGGATTCACTAATTCCAAATTAATGATTTTTCCGTCACGTCGTAATTAGATGATTACGCCTAGCGAATTCACTATTCACGTCGCTAACGAATTAATTCTAAATTAATTCGTTCGCCCGAATTAAAATCTAATTTTAATTCCGCGTCGAAATCTAATTTCGTTTAATATATCAAATATATTAATTTAATCGATTAATTCCAAATTAACCGTTATCTCTCTCTAGACGATATTTTATCCTAGATAAAATATCTCCGTTATTAATCCTAGATTAATTTTCTCTCTCTTCTATATAATCCCAGATTATTCAAGAGTGCGAGTTGTGCGTCATCGGTGGGTTATCGGGAAGCGACCCATGAGATCTCCGGATAAGTTGGCAGTAAATACGTCGTCGGAGTATCCGAATCACGTACGTACCAAGTACTATGTTCTATCGATTTACGAGACAAGGTCGACTCCTAGCAAAGCACCAGTCTACCCAATTCTCCGGACATATCCATCTAAGAATATTAAGATCTGTATCAAGCGTAGTATACGATTGTATTGTGTAGATCGGCCTAGTATCGGATAGTCACGTGCTAGGCCTGGGGCTGGATAAGTGTCTGCCCCGTACGAAGCACATGTCGGATATCTGGTAACTAGTCTCTATAATCGGATATACATGACCTTATCATAATATCCCGATGGCCGCGCAGCACTTAAGAGCACTAATACCGTATCCTGTGTGACATCATCTCCACTATGACTGGAGTGATACTTCCATCTTGACATCACATCCAATACACTACGATTCTCAATATACCCGGCATTGGCGTACACAGAACCGGTTAGAGTCCTAGACGACCTCAACTAAAGTATATCGATTGTCGCAAGCATTAGCGATGTAAGTCTCAGGTTAAGACTATACACACCTACCTTGATTTCGGCCTCCCATAGACACATATTCATAATACCAATGGGATTCCGAGGGTCTATCCAGAGCGAAGCTGTTTCCCATACCATCGTGAAACACGACCTCCTATCGCACTTGCATAAGTATCCAATACATATATATATGAGAATTATGCCGTTGTGCCCTCACAACGCGCACAAGTGCAATACTAGCCTATTCCGCATTATCGATGTCCAGTCTCGATAATACTCCGGCTAGGGATATTTAATGATTAATCCTTCGGGGACTGATACTGTCTCATATCATTCTCAGTCCAGGAACTAATCATAGGGACCTCTCTTCATTTATATATCTAAGGTGATCTAATCACAAATGATGAGAGTGCAATTTCCTTGTCACATAGTTAATTTGTACAACAACACTATAATCTGTACAAATAGTGACGCTATGGGTCATATTATCCAACAATGCTTGCCATAAAGACTCCTTAATTTCCTAATCAGAACTAAGGATTAGATCCTTAAAGTATGATGAAGAAATTGAAGGATCTTCATAGATCTATTCTTAGATCTTAGAAGTATTAAATCGCAATTAATAACTCTTGAAGAGTTAATGGTCATTCTCAACGAGACAAAACCAAAGTTTGCAATAAGGCAAGTAGCGCAAGGCGCATCTTACTTCAATATTCTAGAAGGCCAAGGCTTGGCCAAAGGCTTCTAAGAATGTAGAAAATGGCAAAGGAAAAATCATTATAATCTTCTAGGAAGATAAAGGACATATCCCAAGATGTCTGCCTAAATTGTGGCAAACGGGGTCATTGAAGCATAACTGCCGTATGGACAAAGCAGACATGAAGGAATTGAAGACGAGCAAGGCTCTGACTTCAAGTATGTTTGTCATAAATATGTGCACTACTAGTATTAAAATTGGATTTTAAATACTTAGTATGATACATAAATATGCATTGATGTGCAGAATCTGCTGTGAGCAGGAAATTGACTTCAGATGAGATTAATCTGCGAATCAGAAACGGGACGATAGTCGCTGTTTCAACCGTAGATACCTAAGTTTAGGAACTACCATTTGGGTGTGTACTTAAATTAGGAAACTGTTATAATGTAACTAGTTTGACTAGAAACATTATCTCTATATCGAGTATAACTCGTCTCGAGTATACCTTTATATTCTAGAACACTAAAGTGTTTTATTTTTAAAAGATATTGAGAATAAACACATTAGATGTGAATAACAAAATTTATATTTGAATATAAATAAATCTCAAACATATAATATGACAAACAAATAACTCAAACTGATTTGATCAGATAAGACTTATTTGTGGCAGTGTTGTCTGGGACACAATTAAACAAGACTCGTATATCCACACTTTGAAAGAGTGGATACTATGAAGGATTTGATTCCACTCAAATAAAGTCTAAGAATCTAGTTTATTAGGTAAAGTACCTAAAATACCTTTTACTTGGTGAAAGTGCAAGAACCACCGATCTGTAGCCCTATTCATTGAAGCAAGTGGGCCCATGTCTAGCTAGCTAGAGGGGTGGATATGAATGTTCGTGACCTTACGGATGTAGCATCGCGTTATGGTTATATGTTTCTTTTGAAACACAAATCAGAAACTTTTAGAGTTTCGACTCGAAATAGACGAACAGATCGGCTAAAGTATTAAAACCATCACGGTTTGACCATGATGAAAAATACTTAAGTAGTAAGTTTCTCAAATACTTGAAAGAGTATAGTATTCTTTCAATGAGGACTCCTCCTGGAACACGTCAATTTGACAGTGTGTCCAAACGGAGAAACCAAATTTTATTAGACATGATAAAGTTAATCATGAGTCGCTCTGAGCTACCATTTTCCTTCAAAGGGATAAGCATTTACAGTGCAATACTTATTTGAATAAGGTTCCATGAAAATCTGTTTGACAGATTTCATATTAGATATGAACAGGAAAGAAGCTGGGCTTTCTCACTCCTGATGATTTGGGAATGCTAGGCATATGTTTGGATGATACCAAACTAGAACCCAAATTGGATAAGTGCCTAATTGTAGGTTGTCCTAAGGAAACCAAAGTATAGTACTTATACATCTCACATGAGAACAATGTAATTGTTGCTCACCATGTGTTTTTCCTAAGAGGAATACCGATATGCAGTGGTAAGTGGGAAGATAGTAAAACTCGATGAGAATCGGAGTAATACTGTTCAAGGCACCGAGTCCTTAATGGAACACAAACAGTTCATCAAAGATGAAACTGTGCCACAATCTTCGAATACACAAGAACCGCGTTAGTCGGAGAGAATCATAAGACAACCTGTGAGGTATGGGTTTCTGATCTCACCTCATAAAGATGTCAATCTTATTGAGGAAGACGAACTGACTACATATGAGGAAGTGATACAAGGTATCGACTCCCCATTATGGCAAAGTGCCATGAGTCCGAAATGGATTCCATGTATAACAACTATGTTTGGATACTAGTTGTTGTACCGCAAGGCATTGTGCCTATTGGTACTATATAAGTCTTCAAGGAAGACATACATGGAAGGCAACAAACCAACTTACTAAGCTAGGCTTGTAAGGGAAAGGTATCGTTATCAACATTGTGTTGATTACAACGAAATCTTTTACCTGTTACCACGTTAAATCCATTTGGATAATGCTTGCTGATGCTGAATGTTTCATTTATGAAATATGGCAGCTGAACGGGAAAATCACTTTCCTAAAAAGGAAACCTTTTGGAGGATGTTTACAACATCCTGACGGTTTTGTCGTATCAAAACTAGCAAACAAGGTTTGCAGGTTATTCGATCTATGTTTGGATTGAAGCAAGCATTAGGTTCTTGGAATTATCGTTTCGATGTAATCATAATAGTTTATGATTTAATTCAAAACGAGAAATGATTCTTGTGTATATAAGGAGGTTAGTGGGAGCGCACTGACATTGAATGTCTTAAATAATGATGATATGTCATTTCTTGGAAATGATATTCCCATATTACAATCGGAGAAAGCTTGGCTTTCATGAAATTTTCCATAGAATTCTTGGGAGAAATAACCTTTATTCTTAGAATAAAAATCTATGGGATAGATTTTAAGTTGTTAACACTCTCTGAGAACTCGTACATTGAAAAATGTACGTGACCTGGTATCTCATACGCTTTGAGCATATGGAGTCACAAACGGGTCAATCCAAGAGATAGTCACTGGATTGATATTAAGAACATCCGTTAGTATCTTATAGAACTAAGGATGATGTCTTAAACTATGGATAAGGAGAACTTGAAGTGACTGGGATCACTGCTGTAAGTTTTCTAACCGATAAAGACAACGGTACAATACAGTTTGAATAACGGAACAGTGAGCTGGAAATCTTCCAAGCAAGATACTGTTACCGAATAAATAACAAATGCGGGTCATTACTGCGGCTGAGGCAGCAATAGAAGCCATCTGGGTCATTAACAAATCTAATTAGATTAGATATAGTTCTGTTAGCAGCTGAGCTAGGCTACAGCGCAGACTAAGGAATTATAGGTCTCATCAACGATCCAGATACATACTTTGACTATTCATCTGATTCGTTCGGATCATACATCGTGACGATGTGATGATCGAATAAATTGCATCAGACGATAATCATACAAATCCGCTGACGAAAGCCTTTCCTCAACAGTTTGAGCGAACCGTACATAGTTTGGGTGTAAGACACTCGAGTGAGTGGCTATAGGCCAAGTGGGAGATTGTTGGACAATTATGACCCATAGCGTCACTATTTGTACAGATCATGGTGTTGTTGTACAAATTAACTCTATGACAAAGAGATTGCACTCTTATCATTTGTGATTAGATCACCTAGATGTATAAATGATAGGAGGTCCATATGGTTAGTTCCTGGATTGAGATGATATGAGACAGTATCAGTCACGAAGGATTAATCATTAAATATCCCTAGTCGTAGTATTATCGAGACTGGACATCGATAATGCGGAATAGACTAGTATTACCTTGTGCGTGTTATGTGAGATCATAATGTAAGAGTTCAATTCAATCCCAAGATCAACAAATCATGCATAAAAACCGCATATGAACACATCAAAGGAGGTGCGGAATATACTCACATTGATGGGTTTGATGCTAGGAAGAACACAACCAAAACGCACTGCATGTTACTACTGCTCCGGTAGTGAGCTGCGAAGAAGGTAGACTGCTCGGCGTGGGGGCTGCTTCCTCCTCCAAGAATCGGCCATGCATGAACTCCATTGAAGCTCCAAGCTTCAAGCTTCCATGCTCAAAGAATCACTTCCCTATCACCTATGTATCACTCAAGGTGTGCTAGCACTAGTATTCTTCATTTGCTTCTCAAATGCTCGGTCAAACCAGAACAAATTTGATGAAGAATCGGTCTTGAGACCGTGAGAAGAAGAGAAGAAAAGGAGGGAGATGAGATGTCGTATTTTGGAGAGAGAGAGGACCGAAAATCATGTGTAAAGGGAAAAGAAAAAGTAATATATATTTATTCATTTTTTTTCCAAAAATAAATAACATATATATATTCCAAACCTTTTCATATTCCATCACCTTTACTTTTACTTTAAGTCACATCACATCACTTTAATAAAGTGACATGTTGTCAAGTCACATCACTCAAAGTGACAATTGATTTGACGCATGATGT
>SKCR01037222.1:0-14418 GCA_019454045.1 Zanthoxylum bungeanum
ATCAACTCACAATCAATCAATCAATGTCACATCACTCAAAGTGACATGTGATTTGACGATTGATGTGACTTGCGATTGACGCTTGATTTGACTTGCGTGCCGCACTCGAATTCGAAATGCGAATGCGCTCGCAAACAATCATGGGCTCGGGTTCGCTAATTCTAAATTAACGAATTTTCCGTTGCGTCGTAATTAAATGATTACGCCTAGCCAAACACTATCACAGCGCTAATGAATTATTTCTAAATTAAGTCCTTGCCCGATTAAAATCTAATTTTAATTCCGCGTCGAAATCCAATTTCGTAAATATATTATTTTACCAATTTATTCCAAATTAATCGTTCTCTCTCTTTAATTATATTTTTATCCCAGATAAATATCTCCGCAATTAATCCCAGATTAATTTTCCCTCTCATTAAATTAATCATAGATTAATTAAAGTGCGAGTCATACGTCATCGGTGAATCTTCGGGGAGTGGACCCATGAGATCTCCGGATATGTTGGCAGTAAATCGGGTCGTCGGACATTCCGACACTTAAGTACTCGTACTACGTTTACACACGATTCACAGAGACAATGTTGCCTCTAGCAAAGCGCCTGCCTACCCAATTCTCCAAGAACAATGCTACAGGAATAAACGATCTATATCAGGCGTAGTATACGTGGTATTATTTATTTCGATCTATATCAATGATCGCGTGCTAGGCCAGGGGGCTGGAAATCGTGTCTGCCCCGTACGAAGCACATGTCGCATCTCTTCAGTACTAGTCTCTATATCGGAAAATAAACATGACCTTGTCATTTTATCCCGATGACTGTAATACTAAAGAGAACCAGTACCGTAGATCCTACGTGACAATCAACTCCATATGACTGGAGTGACACTTACTTCGTCTTGACATCACACCCAACACACTACGATTCTCAATATACCCAGCATTGGCATACACAGAACCTGTTAAAGCCCTGGACGAAACCTCAACCAAAGTATATTGATTGTCGCCAAGTATTAGCGGTGCAAGTCTCAGTTAAGACCAAATACACCTACCATGACTTCTTCCATATACACATAGTCATACTACCAATGGAATCCCGAGGGGTCTATCTAGAGCGAAGATATTTCCCATACCATCGGTAAAACACAACCTCGTATTACACTTGCATGAGTATCCTATACCCAAATATATGAGAACTATGCTGTTGTGCCCTCACAACGCGCACAAGTGTAATACTAGTCTTTTACGTATTTATTGATGTCCAATCTCGATAATACTCTGACTAGGGATATTTAATGATCTATCATTCGTGGACTGATACTGTCTCATATCATTCTCAGTCCAGGAACAAATCATATGGACCTCCTATCATTTATACATCTAGGTGATCTAATCACAAATGATAAGAGTGAAATCTCCTTTGTCACATAGTTAATTTGTACAACAACACAATGATCTGTACGAATAGTGACGCTATGGGTCATAATTGTCCAACAATCTCCCACTTGGCATATAGCCAGTCACTCGAGTGTCTACCACCCGAACTATGTACGGTTGGCTCAAATTGGTGAGAAAAGGTTTTCGTCAGCGGATTTTCATGATTATCGTCTGATGCGATTTATTCGATCATCACATCGCCACGATGTATGATCCGAACGAATCAAATGAATATCGAAGTATTTATCTGGATCGTTGATGATGAGACCATTAATTCTTAGCATGTGCTGAAGCCTAGCTCAGCTGCTTAGAGAACTATATCATATCGACCATAGAAGGCTTCTATTGCTGCCTCAGCTGCAGCAATAATCCGAATTTGTTGTTATTCGGTAACAGTATCTTGCTTGGAAGATTTCCAGCTCACTGTGCCTTTATTCAAACTTTTATAGTACTATTTTTATCGGTTGGGAAAACTTGTGGTAGTGATCATAGTCACTTCAAGTTCTCATTCTCCATAGTTTAAGACAGCATCCTTAGATCTCTAAGATACTAACGGATGTTCTTAATATCAATCCAGTGACTATCACTGGATTGGCCTGTTTGTGAATCATATGCTCAAGCGTATGAGACACTAGGTCGCGTACATTTTACAATGTACGATTTTCGGAGAGTTTTCGAAAGACAAGCTTTCGCCGATTTTTATGGGAATATCATTTCCAAGAAATGACATATTATCATTATTATATGGACATCCACTATCAGTGCGCTCCCACTAACCCTCTTATATACACAAGAATCTTTTCGTTTTGAATTAAATCATAAAACTATTATGATTACATCAAACGACGATTCCTAGAACCAATGCTTGCTTCAATCCAAACATGGATCGGTTAACCTGCAAACCTTGTTTTCTAGTTTTGGTACGACAAAACCGACAGGATGTTATAAACATCCTCCAAAAAGGTTTCCTTTTCAGGAAAGCGATTTTCCGTCCCGCTGTCATATTTCATAAATGAAACATGAAACTTTAGGCAAGCATTATCCAAAGGGATTTACCGTTGGCAACATGTAAAAGGTTGAATCGAATCACACAAATGTTGATAACGATACCTTTTCGTAAAAAGCCTAGCTTTACACACGTTGGTATGTGGCCATCCATGTATGTCTTCCTTGAAGACTTATATAGTACCAGTAGGCACAATGCCTTGCGGTACATACTAGTATCCAAACTTGTTGATATACATGGAATCCATTCAGATTCACGACCCCACTTTGTCATAATAGGGAGTCGATACCTTGTATCACTTCCTCGTACGTAGTCAGTTGCTATACCTCAATAAGATTGACATCTTTATGAGGTGAGATCAGAAACCCATACCCCATGTTGTTTTCTGAATCTCTCCGACATACGCGGTTCTTGTGTATACTAAGATTAATGGTAATAGTTTCATCCTTGATGAACTATTTGTGTTCCAATAGGAATCTATGCCTGGAATAGTATTACTCTGATTTTTCATCGAGTTTTACTATCCTCCCACTTACCACTGCATATCGGTTCCTCTCAGGAAAACCGCATGGTGCGACAATCTAATTGTTCTCAGGTGATATGTATAAGTACAATACTTATGGTATCCCTAGGATAACCTACAATGGGCACTTATCATCTCCAATTTGGGGTTTTAGTTTGGTATCATCCAAAGATATGCCTAGCATTCCCAAATTTAACAGAATGTGAAACCCGGTTCCTTTCTCGTTAATATCTAATATGTTATCTGTCAAACAGATTTTAATGGAACTTATTCTAAATAATTTATACACGTTTATGCGTATCCGTTGAAGGAAATGGGTAGCTTAGAGCGACTCATGATCAACCTAATCATTGTCTAACAAAATTCGGTTACTCGGTCGGACACAACCGTCAACTTGACGTGTTCCGGGAGGAGTCCTCTTTTGAAAGAATACTTTACTCTTTCAAGTTTTTAGAAACTTATTGCTGGAGTATTTTCATTACACGGTCTTACCGTGACGAAATAAGACTGTAGCTGATTTGTAGCTATTTCGTGTCGAAACTGTAAAAGTTTCCGATTTGTGTTCTTCAAAAGAACACCATAACCATAACGCGATGCCACATCCGTATAGGTCACGAATATTCATATCACATCTAGCCTAGCTAGACATGGGCCCACTTGCTTCACTATAAACTAGGGCTATCAGATCGGTGGCATTTACACTTTACCAAGTAAATAGTGTTTTAGGGCACTTTGCCCAATAAACTAGATTGGCAGACTTTATTTGAATGGAATCAAATCAGTCTTAGTACCCACTCTTCAAAAGTGAGGATATACGAGTCTTGTTGATTGTGTCCTAGACAAACATGCCACAATTTAGTTTCTACTTGATCAAATCAGTTCGAGCTATTTGTTTGTCATGTTATATATTTGAGATTTAATTTATATTCAAAATATAAATTCTGTTATTCACATCTAATGTGTTTATCTCAATATCATATTTATATAATAAAACACTTTAGTGTTCAAAAATATAAAGGTTCAATCCGCACGGATTTAAACACTGATATAAAGATAATGTTTCTAGTCAAACTAGTTACATTATAACAGTTTCCTAATTTACGTACATACCCAAATAGTAGTTCCTAAACTTAGGTATCTACGATTTAAACAGGGACTTTCGTCCCGTTTTCAATTCGCATATTAATCTCTATTGAAGTCAGTATCCTGTTCAAAACAGATTCTAATATCAATACTGTTGGAAATAATAACCAAGCCCCAAGATCAACAAGAACAAGCAAAATACATAAATACATGAATGAATTAATTGAAGTATGGCGGAATCATACTCACAATACTTGAAGATGGATTGCTAAGATGATGCGAAATTCCTCCCTTGTGCAGTGAAGCTCTCAGCCAAGAAGAAAAGAGGGACTCCAAGTCGAGTTTGATCCTTCCAAGCTCAAGGATTAGTTTCCCATATCACCTATGTATGATCCCTTGAAGGTGCTAGCCTTTGTTGTGATTTTGAATGCACAACTTCTTCAAATCTTGCCACAAAAATTGAAGAAATGGAGAGCCCAAAACTGCATGTAGTTTCGGCAATGTGAGAGAGAGGAGAGTTAAATGATTTTTGTTACAAAAAATCAATTTATATTTATGCCATAATATTTATTAAATTAATAATAAACTTATGACACAAATCATGCAATGGCTTAGAGTGTCAAACACTCAATTTCCATGCAATGCCATTGAGTGCATTGTACACTATCTCCATGCAATGCATTAGAATTAAATAATGCATAATATGACATGTGTCATGTGGGCCCCACACGTTTCCAAATGAAAGTGGGCCCACGTGCACTCACGCGTTCGGGTTCGATATTTCCGAAATACCGAACTTATGTCGCGACGTTAATTAAATCGAATTCAATAAATAATTGCGCCTAGCGAAATTATTATTTACGTCGCTAACGAATTAATTCTAAATTAACTCGTTTGCCCGAATTAAAATCTAATTTTAATTTCGCGTCGAAATCGAATTTCGATTATTATATCGAATATAATAATTTTACGATTAACCCAAATTAATCGTTCTCTCCTATGTATAGTACTTTATCCAGATAAAGTCTCTCCGTAATTAATCCAAGATTAATCGAGTTGAATCATACGTCATTGGTGAATCTTCGGGAAGCGACCCAAGAGATCTCTGGATATGTTGGCAGTAAATACGGCCGTCAGATTATCCGAACACGTACGTACCTCGTACTACGTTTTTTACCGACTCACAAGACAAGGTTGGCTTCTAGCAAAGCGCCACGCCTACCCAATTCTCCAGAAATATTCTTATAGGAATATAAGATCTATATCAAGCGTAGTATACCGTAGTATTGCGTATATCGAACCAGTATCAGATGATCACATGTTAGGCCTGGGGCTGGAAATGTGTCTGCCCCGTACGAAAACATATATCGGACATAAGCAACTAGTCTCTTAAATCGGACAATCCTGACCTGGTCATATTATCCCGACGGTTGCAACCTTTTATAGAGTACTAGTTCTGTGTCCTGCGTGATCATCACCTCCATATGTCTGAAGTGATACTTCCATCTCGACATCACATCCAGTACACTACGATTCTCGATAAACCCAGAAGAGGTGTACACAGAACGGTTAAGGTCCCAACCACCAAAACCAAAGTTTACCGATTGTCGCAAGTACTAGCGATGTAAGTCTCAGGTTAAGACCATATACACCTACCCTGATGCGGCCTCCCATAGACACGCAGACATACTACCAATGGGATTCCGTGGGGTCTATCCAGAGCGAAGCTGTTTTCGGTACCATCGGTAAAACACAACCTCCTATCGCACTTGCATAAGTATCCAATACTTAAATATATGAGAACTATGCCGTTGTGCCCTCACAAAGTGCACAAGCGCAATACTAGTCTATTCCGCATTATCGATGTCCGATCTCGATAATACTCCGACTAGAGATATTTAATGATTAAACCTTTATGGATTGATACTGTCTCATATCTCTCAATCCGGTATTAATCATATGGACTTCGCCATTTAATATCAAAGAAATAAATTACACAAACGGCAAAAGGCAATTTCATTATCACCAGTTAATTTTTTTGTACAATAATACAATATCATTTACAAACAGTGACGCTATGGGACATAATGTCTAACAATCTCCCACTTGGCCTATAGCCAGTCACTCAAGCATCTAATACCTGAACTATGTATGTGTCGTTCAAAAACTTGCTGAAGAACAGCCTTCGTCAGCGGATCTGCAATGTTGTCATTCTGATGTGACCTTCTCGACCTTTACATCGCCACGATGTATAATCTCCCGAATCAGATGGAATCGTCGAAGAAACATGCTGGACCGTTGATGAGACCTTGGTTCCTTAGCCTGTGCTATAGCCCCGTTATTGTCACAATACAATGGAACGGGCTCAGCTGCTAACGGAACTACTCCTAATCCGATTAGGGATTACTTGGAATCCAACCAAACTGCTTCCTTTGCTGCTTCAGCTGCAGCGATTGTACTCCGCTTCTGTTGTTGAATCGGCAACAGTATCTTGCTTGGAAGATTTCCAGCTCACTGCTCCGTTATTCAAACAAAAAAATGTACCCGAGTTTGCGACTTGTAGTCATCCTTGTCGGTTTGGAAACTTGCATCGGTATACCCAGATACCGCAAGTTCTCCACCTCCATAAATTAAGAAAGCATCCTTAGTTCGTTTAAGATACTTAAGGATATTCTTAACTGCCATCCAGTGACCTTTCACCTGGATCGGCCTGATAGCGACTGCACATGCTCAAAGCATATGAGACATCAGGTCGTGTACATATCATGGCATACATGATCGATCCGACTGCGAGCGAACGGTAGCCGACTCATGTTGTCTCTCTCTTCCTGAGTCTTAGGACACATGTCCTTAGACAGAGAGGTACCACGATACCATTGGAACCAATCCCCTCTTGGATTGTCCATGTTGAATCGCTTCAACACTTTATCAATGTATGTACTCTGGGAGAGTCCAAGCAGCTTTCTAGATCTATCCCGGTAAGATCTTTATTCCTAGAATAAAAGCGTGCTTCTCCCAGATCTTTCATGGAGAATTTTAATGAAAGCCAAGCTTTCACCTACGTTAGCATGGGAATGTCATTGCCTATAAGCAATACGTCGTCGACATAAAGGACAATAAAAGTAAGTGCTCTCCCACTAACCTTCTTGTATACACAAGGGTCATCTGCGTTTTGCACGAAATCATATTCTTTTATGATCTCATCAAAACGTTGATTCCATGACCGTGATGCTTGCTTCAATCCATAAATGGATCGATTTAACTTACAAACCTTGTTTGCAAGTCTAGGACAATCAAAACCGTCAGGCTGTTGCATATAAACATCCTCCACAAGGTTTTCCGTTAAGGAAAGCGGTTTTAACGTCCATCTGCCATATTTCATAATCGTAATATGCAGCTATCGCAAGCATTATCCGAATGGATTTAATCATGGCAATGGGTGAGAAAGTTTCGTCATAATCAACTCCAAGTTGTTGACGATACCCCTTCGCTACAAGCCTAGCTTTGTACGTTTGTACGTTGCCATCCATGTCGGTCTTCTTCTTGAAGATCCATTTGCATCCAATAGGCTTTACGCCTTCTGGTGCATCAACCAGTGTCCAAACTTGGTTGGTATACATGGAATCCATTTCGGCCTTCATGGCTTCTTGCCATAAAGCGGATTCGATACCTTGTATCGCTTCCTCATACGTAGCCGGTTCAGTATCCTCAATAAGATTAATATCTACATGAGGTGAGATCAGGAATCCATACCTCTCAGGTACTACCCGACTCTCTCCGACCTACGTAGTCCTTGTGTAATTGAAGATTGTGGTTCAGTCTCATCCTGGATGAACTGTTCATGTTCCGTTCTTCTGATTCATTGCCAGGAACAGTATCACTACGACTTTCATCGAGTTCTACTTTCCTCTCTCACTAAACACTGCATTTAGGAATTCCTTCTCAAGGAAAACCGCATGTAGAGCAACAAATACTTTGTTCTCTTGTGGGTAATAGAAGTAATATCCTTTGGTTTCCCTAGGATATCCAACAAATAGGCATTTATCTGATTTGGGTTCAAGTTTTGTTACCTTCCAAACGTTTGACGTATGCCCAGCAACCCCAAATCTTCAGGAATGAGAAACCTGGTTTCTTTCCTGTCCATATCTCATACGGAGTTGTTCAACAGACTTTGACGGAACCCTATTCAAAATAAGAATTGCACTTTCTAATGCATGACCCAGAAGGATATAGGTAGCTCAGTGCGACTCATCATCGACCTTACCATGTCAAGCAAGGTACGGTTTCTCCGTTCAGACACACCATTTAATTGTGGTGTTCCAGGAGGAGTCCATTGTGAAAGAATACCATGTTCTTTCAAGTAATCTTGAAACTCATTACTTAAGTATTCGCCACCACGGTCCGACCGTAATGTTTAAACTCTTGCCTGTTTTTTTTTTCAACTTCGTGTCGAAACTCTTTGAATTTCTCAAAAGTTTCCGACTTGTGCATCATTAGATACACATAACCATAACGCGATGCATCATCCGTAAAGGTTACGAAGTATCGGTATCCACCTCTAGCCTGGCTAGACATGGGCCCCACAAGCGTAACTATGAACGAGGGCTAACAGTTCAGTGGCTCGTTCACCTTTTTACCACTAAAAGGTGATTTAGGCATTTTGCCTAATAAACAAGATTCGCAGACGTCATATGAATTTGATCAAATCCGTCCAAGTACCCACTCTTCGAAAGTGTGGATATGCGAGTCTTGTTGATGTGTCCCAGACGACAATGCCACATATAAGTTTTTTCCTTTGATTACTCATTTTGAGCCTTTTTGTTTGTTATTTTACGTTTTGGAGATTTGTTATATTCAAAATATAAAGACCATTATTTGCATCGGCACTGCAAATTTCTGCATCATTTTTATATAAATAACACCTGGTGTTTTTAAATACAAAAGTGTACCCATACTGGGTTAACAAAGATACCGAAATATATATTCTTAGTTAAACTAGGAACAAAATAACAGTCATTTAGTTCAAGTACATGCCCCGAGGGCAGTTCCAAAACAAAAGTGCCTACGGCCAAAACAGCAACAGAAGTTCCATTTCCAACTCGTAGATCTACCTCCCCCGAAGCCAGTCTCCTGCTATCATGCAGATCCTGCACATCAGTACAAATATGAGAACCACAGCCAGAATCCAAAAATCCAATTTTTATTAAGACTAGAAGTAGTCATATTTATCTCAATAACAAACATACATGAGGCCGGTGCCTTGCCCGCCTGTATGTCCTCCTTATGTCCCTTGTTCATGCGGCAGTCACGCTTCCAGTGACCTTTCTTGCCGCATTTCAGGCAAACATCTTGAGACTTGTCCCTTGGCTTCCCGAAGCCTTTGTTGACTTGGCCTTGCCTTTGTTTCTATGCTTTTTCTTCTTAACACCCCCAGTTGCCTTGAGCCCAGCTTTCGGCGTTTGAGATGTTGATGCAAAGTGCGCCTCGCGCTTGTTGCCTTTCAGAAGCTCTTTCTCTGACTCCTTGAGAATCGACAATAACTCTCCAAGAGTATCATCCGAATTCATCAATTTGTAGTTGATGACAATCTGTTTCCAAGTATCGGGTAGTGACTGTAGAATTACATCTATAGCCAGCTCAGCCTCCAAGACTATACCCCATTATAGCCAATTCATCAAGATCGGCTATCATTTGAGTCCCATGGACCTCAACAGAACTACCATCAGTCATACGGGAGCGAAAGATTTTCTTCACCAACTCGTACCTTGCCATCCGCTTATTAGTGCGGTGAAGATCTTGCAATCTTGCCATCATATATAAGGATCCAAGTCCCTATTCTGGCGGCGAAAGTGTTGAGTCTTTGAAGCAAGCATGATCGACTGAGCCGTGTCACAATCATACTGTGAGTTTTCCATAACTCCAGCTCAAGTGGCTAAGTGGGCTTAGGCCCGAGGTTTTGTATCGTATACAGTATCCTCTCCGCCCCAAGGACTATCCTTAGGTTCATTTCCCAATCAGCGAAGTTTGTCCCTTTAAAGACATTGTCACCCATGATGATGTCTCGGACATTTACCTTGCTTGCCATCTTAACTACGATAGTCCAACTATCTAGTTAACGATATATGGGTACAGTCAAACTGTTACAAGAAAAATAAACATTTTATTAGTCCAACTAATTGTTAAATATTGACGAAATAAATTTTTTTTTTTTTTTTAAGCGCGTAAAGCTAAGTATCTGAATGAAATTGCAAATTCAATACTAGCCTCCCACTATTTTCTACAAGTCTCTAACCCTCTGTTGAGTACTCGGGAAATCCAATTTCCTAGTGGGCTAGGATCCCGTTAAATAACACACAACCTTGACTTTGGCCAACAAGCTGTATGATATTTAACTAGGTAGATCTCGAAGATCAATTGGATCCCATCCAATTCCTAGATCTGGTAGGTGGACATCCAAGTCCGAAACATATATATCTAATACATATGTCAATGTATCCAAAACATTTTCCTAACCATTTCCTCTGAATCAACTAAGCCTTGGCTTTGGCACAACAAACCTAATGATTCCAGTTAAGCGGGACCCATTGACGAGGAAAGTTTCGTAATCAATGTCGATGGACAAGAAGTGATCTTGACTTTGGCCAACAAATCACAACTTGGATAGGACACCGATGTGGAACAAAACTCTCATGATTCAAACACATCCTCAATTGACAAAGGTCTTGACTTTGGCCAACAAACCAATGCCAATTTCGGATCTTGAGAAAGAATCATTCAACGGAAGGAAAATCGCTTAATATTGGTTGAGGGGTTTTTCGCGTAATTGGCAACCAATTAATTTATCTTTGTTAGGTCTCATCATCATACACCCTTAAGCATGCTTCTAAAACATCATAAAGCGCGTAAAGTAAAGTAATAGTGATATGCGGATGGATATATAAACAACTTGTTCCTAGAACAAATCACTCCCTTTCCTCTCCCCGCTAGCACTATTCTACTTCTACCCAATTACATAATACAATAAGAGAAACCTCATTTACATTTAGGGGAATTAGGTGAGAAGAGAATACAAAGAGATAAAGAGATAAGGCTGGACACGCAGGTCTAATTTATAAATTCCAAATTTACAATAATTTCTAAAATTACCTTCCCTCTAATATCCATCCGATATACACTATTCATACAACACATCCACATTCATTCATTCAAGGCATGTTATACAACCAATCAAATCCATTTAATTAGTCTTTAATTAGGTGACAATACAATGTTCAAACAATGTTTGCATTTGCGCGAGTCCAACTCGTTTGAGAATAAATACTTATAGTATGAATTCACGAATTATATCGAACTACTCGTTAAATCCAATTTAAGTCGTATTCATACTAATCCTTTTATTTAATTCTAAATTAAATATTTACACTTTTATTGTGCTTTTTAACTTAGATTCCAAATCTAGTACTATTGGGTCTCAAAGCCCAACTAACATCTAATGTTCGTTTAATTAAAGTCCGATGGGCTTTCTATTGATTTCATTAGGCTTGGGCCTTGGTCAATGTGGGTCAAACCCAATTTCCAAGCCCAATAAGGAATCACCCTCATTTGCCATAAAAATCAATATCAAGCCAATAAGGCCCAATTAAACATAAAAGCCCATTTATTACATTTGGACTTAAATGGTGTGATTTAGGCCCATTTTGGATCCAATCCAAATGGTCCAAATCTACTTGGCCCAACCAAGCCCATTTATGTCCAAATATAATAGTTTTAGGCCCAATTCAAAATTAAGCCCAATTAACCAAATTTTAAAATTCCAAATTTTATAACTTAATTAATAAAGTGTATTATCATGATTAATCCTTTAAATCATATTCCGAATCATCTAGGCCTTGGCTTTGGCCAAAAACCAACCTAATGATTCCAGTTTAGCGGGACCCATTGACGAGGAAAGTTTCGTAATCAATGTCTTTGGACAAAAAGTGATCTTGACTTGGCCAATAAAAATCACGATTTGGACAAGACACGATATGCAACAAAACTCTCATGATTCAATACATCCTTGATTGACAAAGGTCTTGACTTTGCCAAACAAACAATGCCAACTTTGGATCTTGAACAAGAATCATTCAATGGAAGGATAATCGCTTAATATGGTTTGAGGGATTTTTCGCGTAATTGCACCCAATTATTTATCTTGTTAGGTCTCATCATCATACACCTTTAAGCATGCTTCTAAAACATCATAAAGCACGCAAGTAAAGTAATAGCGATATACGGATGGATATGAACAACAACTTGTTCCTAGAACAATCACTCCTTCCTCTCCGCTAGCCTATTCTACTCTACCCACTTCTCTCCCCGCTAAGAGCCACATTCTACCTTGAGGGGCATTAGGTGGAATAGAATACAGAAAGAATTACAATAAGGAGAAAGGTGGACATCGCAGTCCAATTTATAAATTCTAAAATTAAATGTACAATTTTAGCAAATTTATATCTAAATTCCCTAATTAAATCCATTCCGATATGTACACAAACACCACTCAACACTATCCACATTATTCATCACATTTCATTCATTAAGCATGTATACAACCAATCAAATCCAATTAATTAGTCTTTAATTAGGTGAACAATACAATGTTCAAACAATTGTTTTGCATTTGCGCGAGTCCAACTCAATTTGAGAATAAATACTTATAGTATGAATTCACGAATTATATCGAACTACTCGTTAAATCCAATTTAAGTCGTATTCAATACTAATCCTATTATTTAATTCTAAATTAAATATTTACACTTTATTTGCTTTTATAACTTAGATTCCAAATCTAATACAATCGGGTCTCAAAGCCCAACTAACATCTAATGTCCGTTTAATTAAAGTCCGATGGCTTTCAATTGATTTCTTTAGGCTTGGGTTTTGGTCAATGTATGGGTCAAACCCAATTACCAAGCCCAATAAGGAATCACCCTCATATGCCATAAAATCAATATCAAGCCCATAAGGCCCAATTAAACATAAAAGCCCATTTATTACATTGGGCTTAAATGTGTGATTTAGGCCCATTTGGATCCAATCCAAATGGTCCCAATCTACTTGGCCCAACCAAGCCCATTTATGTCCAAATATAATAGTTTTAGGCCCAATTCAAAATTAAGCCCAATTAACCAAATTTTAAAATTCCAAATTTTATAACTAATTAATTAAAGTGTATTATCATGATAATCCTTTAAATCAATATTCCAAAATATCAAATTAATCCATTAATCATATTTTTATCGTAAATATATGTCCAACATATTTAATCAAAAAATCAAGTCCCTAATCTTCTTCCATGCATTCGGCCAAGGTGATGAAAAAATACCGATTCGTTTTCAATCCAATCGAATCACAATCGTCATTTTATGTTCGTTTAAAGTCATCCAATTATCTTATAAACAACAAATCATCATCTCCATGGTCTAGGTAGTATTCGGCCAAGCCTCTCCAAGAGGGGAAAAATTAATCCAATTTATTTTTCATGAAATTGATAATGTATAACATAATGTAACATACATTTAAGCATACTTAATCAATCAAAATCATCAAATCATGCTTCAATCAATTTTGCCCAAATATTAGCCTAATATATTTGCATGCTCTTTAAGCTCAATGATACCATTGTTGGAAAATCTAATCCATGTCCCAAGTCAAAAGAACAAGCAAAACATATAAATGAATGAACAATATTGAAGTATGGCGGAATCATACTCACAAAGATAGGAATGCGGATGCGTTGATGAAACAAAAATTTCTCCTTTGTGCAGTGAGGGTTTCGGCCAAACGAAAAGAGAAGCTCCAAGCAATTTTGATCCTTCCAAGCTCTAAGATGAGTTTCCCATAACACCTTTGTATGATCCCTTGATGGTGCTAGCCAAAGATGTGAATTTTATGTTCCAAACATGCACAAATTCTTCAAGTTTTTGCAACAAAAACAGAAAAGTGGAGAGCCAAAACTGCAGTGAAGTTTTCGGCAATGTGAGAGAGAGGAGAGATCTGATTTTTTTGTTACAAAAATAAATTATATTTATGCCATAATATTTATTAAATAATAATAACTTATGACACAAATCATGCAATGGCTTAGAGTGTCAAACACTCAATTCCATGCAAAACCCTTGAGTGCATTGTACACTATCTCCATGCAATGCATCAACAATAAATAATGCATATAATGACATGTGTCATGTGGGCCCCACACGTTTCCAAATGAAAGTGGGCCCACGTGCACTCACGCGTTCGGGTTCGATATTCCAAAATACCGAACTTACATCGCGACGTTAATTAAATCGAATTTAAATAAATAATTACGCCTAGCGAAATTATTATT
>SKCR01037223.1:0-14553 GCA_019454045.1 Zanthoxylum bungeanum
GGTCCAGTTTCAAGGAGAGACGAAGGCAATGTTACAGAGGTATGGGATAGGCCACCACAAGTCATCACCGTACAGGCTGCAGGAAAATGGGGCAGTTGAGGCAGCCAACAAGACTATAAAGACAATTTTAGCCAAGATGACAGAAAATTGCAAAGATTGGGCCCGAGAAACTACCATATGCTCTGTGGGGGTACAAAACATCAGTAAGGACAACAACATGGGCCACACCTTACTCTTTGGTCTATGGAATGGAAGCAGTATTGCCGGTAGAAGTGGAGATACAGTCTATGAGGGTATTAACAGAGGCAGAATTACCGGAACAGGATTGGGCCGCACAGAGATTTGATCAGTTAGCATTATTGGATGAGAAGAGAACGAAGTCTTTGTATCACATGCAGTTGTATCAGAAGAGACTAGCCCGGGCATTCAACAAGAAAGTACGTCCCACCAAGATCAGAAAGGGTGATTTGGTACTTAAGCAGTCGAGGCGTCGACGACAGATCCAAGAGGAAAATTCAGACCTAACTGGGAATGACCTTACATAGTGCAGAAGGTAATGGGAAATGGAGCAGTGAAGCTATCAGATTTGGAGGGAAACGAGTTCACCGAGCCGATCAACGTAGACAGATTAAAGCAATACTTTGCCTGAGGGAGAGAAGACCGAGCAGTCACTACGGGAATTGGCAGAAGACCTAACCCAACGAAATCGGAAAATCATTCATGCATACACGTAACATTGCATTCTCTTCGTGTTTGTTTTTTTGTGTTCACAGGTTCGAAGAAAGGAGAAAGCGGCAGAAATGAGCCAAGCAGCGTCAACACAATTTCAGTCTTTGGGGATGAGTCCCAAAGGGGCAAGGCCCATATCATGTCGGCTTGTGGGCGAGGCCCATATCAGCTTGAGGGCGAAGCCCCGTTGTCGGTTGTAGTTTCGGGTCGAGGTGCCCAGGGTCGAGGTGCCCACTACATCATCAGTTTGAGGGTGATGTCCCTATTGTCAGCGGTGTTGTTGGTCGAGGTGCCCAGGGTCGAGGTGCCCCCATTATCAGTTGTAGTTCCGGGTCGAGGTGCCCAGGGTCGAGGTGCCCACTACATCATCAGTTCGAGGGCGAGGTCCCTATTGTCAGCGGTGTTGGGTCGAGGTGCCCAGGGACGAGGTGCCCCCATTGTCAGTTGTAGTTCCGGGGCGAGGTGCCCAGGGTCGGGGTGCCCACTACATCGTCAGTCGAGGGCGAGGTCCCTATTGTCAGCGGTGTTGGGTCGAGGTGCCCCCGTTGTCAGTTGTAGTTCCGGGTCGAGGTGCCCAGGGTCGAGGTGGTGCCCACTACATCATCAGTTCGAGGGCGAGGTCCCTATTGTCAGCGGTGTTGGTCGAGGTGCCCCCGTCGTCAGTTGTGGTTTTGGGTCGAGGTGCCCAGGGTCGAGGCGAGGTGCCCACTACATCATCAGTTCGAGGGCGAGGTCCCTATTGTCAGCGGTGTTGGGTCGAGATGCCCAGGGTCGAGGTGTGCCCCGTTGTCGGTTGCAGTTATTGGGATGCGTCCCAGGATCGAGGTCCACTTGCGGCACCAACTCAGCTCGAGGCATCAGACGAGCCAGGTAAGTGAAAATGCATTGCATAACTTTGATAAGATTGTTCAAAGTCACACACTCCACAAGTCCCATCAAAATGGGGGCGACTGTAGGCATTGCATTTTTGCATGTGAAATCCGATGATGAGTCTCAATTGGAGGCACTACCTTTTTAGCTAAGGATATTGCGGGAAACGGAGGTCGGAAGGGGAAATTCGAAATAAGTACGTCATCAAGTTCATTTCACAAGCTCACTGTCTTCGTTAGTGCTGCGTTCGTTAATTCGTTCGAACGTCAGGCAGATTGCGGACGTTCGTGTAGCGTTCGAATTGGCGTTCGAACGGCGTCGGTGTTTCTGGTTTTGCTGCTAGCCTCGCACCCCAGCCCAATTAGCTCCCCAAAGCCCATAAAACACATCCCAATTTAATTAAATTAAACATTAAATATTAAATAAAATATCTAAACCATTTACCAATTAAATAAAACATAAAATATAATCATACCTAATTAAGATAAATCAAATATATTAACTTCCTAACTAAACAAATCACATACTAAATTAAAAAGATGTCATGCCTAATTAAAATCAATCATAACAAATTAAATATTTTGTATTCCTAATCTAGCCAAGATTTGTCCCCCCTCAATCTTTGACTTTCCTTGCTCAACACCAAATCAAATCCTCATTTTAATGCCAAAATCCCTTCCTTGTGAGACAAGGTGAAGCCCTAGCATTTCTCTATATAAACCACACCTCTCCAAGGCATTCACTCTCCTAGTTCACGCCCATCACAGAAATAAAAGAAGAGAAGAATTTCCAACCCCCTCTCCAAGCTCTCCATTCACGCCAATCACAAGAATAAGTAACAAAAAAAATATTCTTTTCATCTCCTCCATTCCATAGCCGAACACATCACCCTCTTTAACCCCTCCATAACCGAAAATAACAAGCCTTTATATCTTCCTAAAGCCACCGAAACCAACCCTATACAGCAGCCCTCCATCACCGGAAAATTATAACCAAAAACCGAACTGCAGTGAACATAAAAACTGCACTGTTTTACACGCCCAAACAACAGTAATTTAACCCCTAAAACAGCAGTAAAACACACTTAAAACATTCCCTAAAAACCTTAAAGTAATAACATAAAAACTGCATTCATAATCCTTAAAATAAATCACACAAGACTACACTAAAAACCCACACAAAAACTCGGAACAGTCCGTTGAAACGTCAAAACAGGTGACCTGAACAGTGAGCAGCAAAACAGAGGCCGAACAGTAGCAGAACGGAGTCCAAACAGCAAGCAAAACAGCAAAGCCGTGAGCTAGGACACTAAACCAGTGAACCGGAGAAGTTGAGGAGCTGTACCCTTCCGACGTCCGTGAAACGCAAGCCTGAAAGTTGGCAAAAAGGTTAGACCTGAGGGTATCTTTCACACTCGTTTTTTTTGTATTATTTATTAAATATTACTTGCATGATTGTCATGTTGAAATGCATGTTGTGGCCCTTGAGTAGATAAATATGCATGAATTATGAGATGTTGTATGTTGTGGCTGTGGAATAAAATGAGAGACGTGTCAACTCTCGCGGTGTATCGGATGGAAACCCGGACATAAATTTCATAGCCGATTCCGAATGGACGGTAATATGATCTGTACTCGGGACACAACTCCACGTACCGCTTGAGTAAACGGCACCCTCTTTTGTTTTGTGTTGCTTTTGTTTATTTATTTTTCGTCACTTGAATTCTGTATGTTGCTTATTTATGCATGACTCAATCGAGCGCATGGGCTTAGTAAGTGGAATGAAAGATCCCCTATGGGGAGGGGTTAAAGCCCTTTACCACGATGTTTTGCCGCGCCGGTTGATGTGTGTTCGGTTGGATGCAAGATGTGTTCAATCGGGCATACTTAGTTTGATATGATTGTCTTTATGTTTTTATGCATGGTTCAATCAAGCGCATGGGCTTAGTAAGTGGAATAAAAGATCCCATATGGGGAGGGGTTAAAGCCATTTACCACGATGCTTTGTCGCGCCGGTTGATGTGTGTTCGGTTGGATGAAAGATGTGTTCAATCGGGCATACTTAGTTTGATATGATCGTCTTTATGTTTGTATGCATGATGCGATCGAGCGCATGGGCTTAGTAAGTGGGATGAAAGATCCCCTATGGGGAAGGGTTAAAGCCCTTTACCACGATGATTTGCCGCGCCGGTCGATGTGTGTTCGGTTGGATGTAAGATATGCCCAATCGGGCATACTTAGTTTGATATGATTGTCCTTATGTTTGTATGCATGATGCGATCGAGCGCATGGGTTAAGTAAGTGCGATGAGAGGTCCTCTAATTGAAGAGGTTAAAATCCTTTACCACGATGCTTCGTCGCGCCTCGCATTGTACTATTTGCCATGTATGTATTGCGTCCCATTTCATGCATCAAGTCTGTTCCCGTTCGAACGCGTTTAATTTGCCTTACCATGCATCAGGTCTCATCTCTGTTCGAACGCATTCACGAACGCCATATGAACGTGAGCATTCTGTTTCATTTCTGTTCGAACGCGTTAATGAACGCCATACGAACGTGAGTATTCTGTTTCATTTCCGTTCGAACGCGTTCACAAACGCCATACGAACGTGAGTATTCTGTTTCATTTCCGTTCGAACGCGTTTATGAACGCTACTCGAACGAGAACCTTCTGTTTACCGTTCGAACGCGTCTACGAATGCTGCACGAACGCCCACGGTAAACAGATCCTCCTGCATCACATTACGACATGTCCATCTTAGCACATAGTTCCATTTTTTTACGTTATGCATTTGTATTACCTCTCTAGTTGCCTATTTCTGTTATGCGCTTAAATATCTTATCTTAATATGCATGCTAGTAAGAATGCTATTTGTTTGCGCTTCTGTGTCCACCAATACGTTCATTAACTTGTATGCTTGCCGTATGATAAACCTTATGTATGCAAATTGAGACATAGATTACATGCAAATAGGCTGTATGCAAATTCGAATATGTGTTACATATAAATTTAGATGAACTTGTTGATGTATGTATGTGGATTTAGAAGCATGATATTCTTAGAAATAAGTGTTACTTAAGCCTGATTAAATTATCATATAAATCCTTTCATTATAAGTGGCATAAGTAAGGGACCATTCCGAACCCAACGGTTTGAGGTCTTCCCTTGCGAGGGGTGAGTGCGGCCTTAAATCTCATTTTCCCGGTTCACAACGGGTGGCGACTCCATCATTCTCCGGTTTAGTCCCCCGTGGCTACTCCGTACTCCCGACCGGGCCGTGAGCCAGGGACAGCATGCGTCGCCCAGTTTCTGTGTTCCCACACCCACATGTTCTTCAGGTGATCGATTTAATCGATCAATTGAGGCAACATAATCTCATCTTGAATGAAATTCTCGGTATGAGTGTCATTCTTGGTTCACTACCAGCTTCATTTCGCCAGTTCGTGATGTACTTCAACATGCACGAGACTGTCTGTACCTACCAGGAGCTACATAGGATGTTGCTCACGGCAGAAGAGGACCTTAAGAATGGAGTACCGACTCGCCCTCCTAGAACTACTTCTCTTTCGGCTTATTCCCAAGGATGGTCCAACGGAAAGAACAAGAAAGGCAAGAAGAAGAAGAAGGCTTTTGGTCCTCAACAACATGCGAAGATTGCAAAGCCCAAAAGGGCTTCTGAAGACAAATGCCACCACTGCGGCAAAGTCGGGCACTGGAAGAGGAACTGTCCTGATTACATTGCCCAGCTGAGGAGAGACAGAGCTTCTACATCAGGTACTTTTATTTTTCCAATTATTGATTTATCTTTGGCTTGTGAAGCCGTTACATCCAGCTGGATTTTAGATTCTGCTTGTCCCATTCACATTTGCAATTCGTTGCAGGTGCTGAAGGAAAGTAGGAAACTGAAGCCTGGAGAGATGCAGTTGCGATTCGGGAGTGGAGACTCTTTGGATGCAGTTGCAGTGGGAGTATGCGAGATCTCATTGCCGAATGGGACACTTTTGTTATAGGACTGTCATTTTGTACCGGGATGTGTCGCAAATATTATATCACTTTTTGTATTGGATACAGAAGGCTTTTGTATTAATATTAAGAATAGTTCTTTGTATTTATATGATAAAAATAATATTCAGATACTTTTTTGTCCAAACCAGCATGGTCATTATACATTGCAAACTTCAAAAGATATATTAAATACTGGAGTTAATAAACGTAGTTTACCTATAATTAATAATACTGAACTTTGGCATATGAGACTTGGTCACATTGGCGTTAAACGCCTTACCCAATTGGTTAGGAATGGTTTGATATCAGATCTTACCATTGAATTATATCCAACTTGTGAATCTTGTATTCATGGTAAGATGACCAAAGCCCCAGTTTCTGGTGTTGGACACCGCGCCACTAACTTACTGGAACTCGTACATTCTGATGTATGTGGTCCACTAAGTCAAACTGCTCACAGTGGTTATTCGTACTTCGTTACCTTTACCGATGATTTGTCATGGTACGGTTATGTGTATTTGATGCGACATAAATCAGAAACCTTTGAAAAGTTCAAAGAGTTCCGAAATGAAGTAGAAAAACAAACTGGTAAATATATTAAATGCCTTCGATCAGATCGAGGCGGCGAATATATGAGTGGTGAGTTCATGGATTATATGATGGAGAATGGGATTCTCGCTCAATATACTCCTCCAGGTACACCACAGCACAATGGTGTATCTGAAAGGAGAAATCGGACTTTATTGGATATGGTCCGATCGATGTTGAGTTTCACAGATTTGCCCTATCACTTATGGGGTTACTCTCTCTTAACAGCCGCACATCTTTTGAATAAGATTCCTTCAAAAGCTGTTCCTACGACACTGTATGAGATATGGTTCGGTAGGAGACCAAATCTTAATTATATTAAGGTTTGGGGTTGTCCTGCCTATGTCAGGGTGACTCAGCAAGATAAGCTTTCGCCTCGAGGGCAAAAGTTTAGGTTTGTTGGATATCCTTCGAATACGATGGGATATCTGTTCTATGATACCGAGCATCGAAATGTGTTCGTAGCTCGCTTCGCAAAATTTCTAGAAGTAGAATTTTTGTCAGAAGGTGGTAATCATAGACAGGTTGAGCTTGATGAAGTCCAACCTGAAAACAACGAACCAACAGAGGAACCTGAAGTTCAAGTAGATGAAGGACCTTCAACACACACACTCCGTAGGTCAGAAAGGTTATCTAGACCTCCTGAACGCTTGTATTTGATTCAAGAAAAGAGTCTGGATGTTCTCTTAGTTGAAGAGACAGATCCTTTCACCTATAGAGAATCGATGTTGGACATCGACTCCATGAAATGGCAAATGCCATGAAATCCGAGATAGACTCAATGCATGAAAATCAAGTTTGGGACTTGATTCCGTTTCCCGAAGGAATTGTCCCTATCGGTTGTAAATGGGTTTACAAGAGGAAGCGCGGGCCTGATGGTAAGGTTGAAACTTACAAGGCCCGACTGGTAGCAAAAGGTTACACGCAGCGACCTGGCGTCAACTACGATGAAACTTTTTCACCAGTTGCAATGCTTAAGTATATTTGGATTTTGCTTTCTATAGCTGCGTATCATGATTACGAGATTTGGCAAATGGATGTCAAAACGGCTTTTCTAAATGGATTTCTTGATGAAGAAATCTATATGTAACAGCCGGAAGGTTTTGCGTCCAGCGAAAACTCGGGCATGATGTGTAAGCTTAAGAAGTCCATTTATGGACTTAAACAAGCTTCACGAAGTTGGAATCTTCGATTCGATGAGATTATTAGATCGTCTGGTTTTCTCAAGAATTCGGAAGAATCCTGTGTGTATCAGAAGGCCAGTGGGAGCATGGTCGTATTTTTAGTCCTATATGTTGATGACATCCTAATCATTGGGAATGATTTAGGTATGTTACAAAGCGTCAAAGCGTACCTCTGTAAGAATTTCTCCATGAAGGACCTGGGAGAAGCTTCCTATGTTTTAGGGATAAAACTCTATAGAGATAGACAAAGGAGGCTGATTGGGTTATCCCAATCAACGTACATAGATAAGATCTTGGAACGGTATAGTTTTGGTAACTGTAAGACAGCAAACATACCGTTCAGACATGGGATACATCTTAAGAAGATGTGTCCACAAACAGAAGATGAGAATGTTAGAATGTCTAACCAACCTTATGATTCATGTTTGGGAAGCATAATGTATGCCATGTTATGTACGAGGCCTGATATCAGTTTCGCTGTTAGCGTAACTAGTCGATATCAGTTCAATCCAGGTAATGACCATTGGATGGCCATTAAACATATCCTAAAGTATCTTAAAGGTACTAAGGATAAGTTAATAGTTTATGGAGGAAACGAACTGCAGGTTAATGGGTATACAGACTCCGATTTCCAATCGGATCCCGATGATAGAAAGTCTACATCTGGATTTGTCTTTACCCTTAACGGAGGTGCAGTTTGTTGGAAGAGTTCCAAACATGGATCGACAGCTGATTCCACCACTGAGGCGGAATATATTACAGCTTCTGAAGCAGCAAAAGAGGCTGTGTGGATAAATAACTTTATCACAGAATTGGGAGTTGTCCCAAGTATCGAGAATGCGATTCCGTTATACTGTGATAATACTGGAGCCATTGCGCAAGCAAAGGAACCGAGGGCGCATCAGAAGTCGAAGCATGTGGAACGCAAGTACCACATCATTCGAGAGATCGTGTCGCGAGGGGATATTGTCGTGTGCAAGGTACCGAGTGAAGATAATGTAGCAGACCCGCTGACGAAGGCCATACCTCCGAAGTTGTTTGATAAACACGTGGAGTCGATGGGTATTAGATACAATCGATATTGGCACTCAGAGCGCCAATTCCCGGTTGTATTTCTGTTGAATACTTCTGTAAAACATTGTTATTATGAATAATATATGCAGTTTCTATAATATAATCTATCTTTCTAATGGTAAAGACGTAATGACCCTAGAATGATTAGTCATGATACAGTTGCAAAAGCGTCGCAACGGACATTGAGAAGTATCATGACGTTGTCATTCTCAGACAGTTCCTGGTCAAGGTTTACACTATTTGGTCAGTATAGTAAACCCGTTGAGACCGGTACATGTCGTATACTGGAATATATGATTCCAATGGTTTCTCAATGAACCATTAGTCTTGGAGACTAGTATAGACGTGTAAGTGTTTATAGCGGATAAACACTGAACGACTCACCGAAGATTCTTAATGGATGGTACACCAGCGTCAATAAGAATCTTCTTGGGTTGAGTAGCACTTGTGATTCTTAGACTTGAGATGCCATTGTGGGCACATGAGACATCTTCTACACTTAGACGGCAGTCACGTCACCGATCTATTTAGATCAGACCTCCGCCTGTTCGTTGGGTGTAGACAGATCCTCAGGGTGTCCTATGTGTATCAAGATAGGATCCGTCAGTTCTGTGTATCAGAGCATATGTAGTCCATATGATTAGCAATCAGATAAAACCATGGGCCCGTGGTAAAGTTTAGAAGCTAGTTCTAAACATTCTTTTGAGATTGCTGATAGAATAGTCGACTGGATAATCCCGATAGAGATTTGACGTTTATATCTATATCTCTGGGATTTATCCGGATACCTGTGACGGAGGAATTATACATTTGCCATGACCTCGACCTGTATGATTCAGCGAGATTATCCGTGATCGTCATAATCTACGGGTGGATAGATTATGGACACGAAATTTGATTTCGTGACGGATATACCTGAATCTATAGAGTCTCAATAATGAAACATACTCGTAGAGCACTAGAGCAACATTAATAAATAATATTGATTATTTATAAAGTCGTTTAAAGGTTAAACGCAAGATACGTGCTAAAGGGACTAGATAGTCATTTGCCTAATTATTGTGTATTTACATTTAATACTTGATTAATTTTAAATACACATTAATTAATAGTCAAAATGAGTTATTTGACTTATATCCTAAATGAATATATGTTTTTAATATTTATGTAAATATTATACATATATTTAATATATTTGTATTTGATTAATTAATTAATAATTAATTGTTAAATGATTAAATTAATTAAAATATAAATATCTTACATTATGATATATTAAGTAAATGATGTTAGTTGCCTTTGTTGACTTAAATAAATATCTAATAAAGTTGTATTAAGATATTTATGCAAGTTGATAACATGTTTTTGAAATGAAAAATAATTGGTAAATGCTTGTGATTTTCGGCCAAGGGCAAATATTACAAGTATATATTGTTTCATTCATCTTAATTTGTTAACCTAATAAACTTTTCATAAAACTCCATTGAAAGAAACCAAGGAAACAAGTGAAGGAGAAAAAGGAAAAACCAAAAGAAAAGCTTGGATTTGTAAGTTTTTCAAACTTACTATTAGAAAGAAATTGTTCCTTAGGATCTAGGCAACATCTTGTGATGTTCTTAAATTATTATTTTCTTTATTTCTTGTGTTTTGATGATGGAAATTTTTATTGAAAGTGTGAGCATGTATTGTGAATGAAGGTTGTGACTATTGTAGTTGTAAGCTTTCTTTTAAGGTTTTGGAACCATGTTGCTAATCTAGAGTTATTGACCCACTCTTAAATGACCTAGATTTGATCTTGAGTTGTTTCATTGTGTTGAGACTTGGATTGGATGGAAGAATGATGCTTGAAGTAATTGATTTAATGTATTTGGTCTAATTTGTCCAATTTGTGGAAATTGAAAAATTAGGGTTCATGACCAATTCCAAATTTGGGGCTTTTCATATATGTTGTATATTGTGTGTGTATATGATGCATATAAAGTTTCATGTTCATTGGATTGCATTTTGATGTGTTTTGATGCATGAAATCACAAAGTGCACAATTGTGCTCCTTGGAGGGGCTCTCGGCTTTGGTAAAGAAATTTGGGGATTTTGGTGCTTTTGGTGTTTTGATGTTTTGAACATCATAAGTTCATCTTAGAAATGATTTAGAATCATTCAAAATTGATTTGATCAATTTCGGACTAAAATGGACAAAAATACAAAGTAAGGGTATTTCGGTAAATTCACTTAAATATGATTTATTGAATTTATTTTCATAATTTGATTATTGGAATGTTAAATAAATATGTTTATTTAATTAATCTGAGAAAAAGTTTTGAAATCTGAAAATCGAATTTTCACCGCTTCCGCTGCGTTACCGGATCAGTCCCTAAAAACCCCTACAGATGAGAGACAGTAACAAATCAATTATTGGGGCAAAAAACTAAAGTGATCCCTTTCTCCGAGGATATTGAAGTGACAGAAGTTGAAGCTATCTTGTTTGGTATCCAGGAAGTCAAGTCAACGGAATTTTCGGCTTTCATTATTGAATCGGATGCCAAAAATGTCATTGACTTAGTTCTTGGAACTTTATCAACAACTAAAGAAATCGAATGGATTATTCAAGAGATTAAGGAAATCGGTGCTCTATTGGGTTCTTGTCTTTTTATTTTTAATTCAAGATGTAACAATTTACTTGCGCACAATCTCGCCAAAATGGCTTGTAATCTTAATATTACTGGTTTGTGGAGGGAGTACTTTCCTTCTCAAATTAGTTGTATTCTTGCTAATTTTCAATGATCAGATGTATTTTCTTATAAAAAAAATATATAAAATGAACACAAGAAAAGCACTTGTATTATATGAATGAGATTATAAATAACTTTACCACGTCGAATCAAATTGAACTAAACCGAAAAATTAACTAACCATAAATCAAACGAACAAAATCTTAAGTTGTTCAGTTTGCCTAATTTGAATTTCAAACAAATCAAATCAAACCAACCAAACCAAACCAAAACTTTAAATTTTATTTTAATTTTGTGAAAAACCAAACCAAATGCCCAATCCTCAAAACTAATAAAAACGAAAAGGTATTTTGCCCAAGTAAGTGTTAGTATTTTCAATAATATTCTTTTAATATTTATCGTTTCGGCAACGTGTCAGGGTCGAGTTGCTTGGCCATTTCATAGTGGGTAAAGAGAATAACGCCCTAAAAAATATTTGAAATATTAGAATTGTAGTTTGAAATTCAAGTATAATTGTTTTTACCATTATTTCTCGAAATCATGTCTCGAAGAAAATCATTGGTGATTGTCAAATTCCAGTTATATTTCACAACAATAAGATTGTATAAATATTACTCGAGAGACCAAATTTGAGAACGACCAGAACGTGTTATTTTGAAACTTTCCTTATTCGAGCCGAATAAAGTAATATTTTGTAAAATTACGGAGTCCAAAAACGGAGGCTATCCAAAAACGGAGGCTATAGTGAAGAATTTATAAATTTTAGTAGGATAGAGCAAAATTAAATAAACATGAGTAGGGCCAAACATTAATTTTATATGCAAATTGATAAAAAAAATTTAATTTAGATTTTTATTTTATTTGTAATATTTTTTCATTCTAAAGGACCACGTAGTTCTACTATGGACGTAGCTACCTTAATACCGGCCGTGGGCAATTGGATTTTGAAACATTTTAAGACATTATTTAACGAAATATTTCATGTTATTAAATTTATAAAAATGGCCGAAATTAAATCTTAAAACTATAAAATATCCCAATTGATTTTAAAACATCTCATGTTACCCTAGTTTAAATTTCTAAACCTAATTAATTTGACAAGTTATTAAATTTTAAGAACCTAAATAAATACAAAATACAATAAACTTAAAGTAAAATACATAAAAACAAAACAAAATAAATATTAAAGTACAAATGATAAAGAGAACTCAACTATTTATAAAGAAATATTACAGAAATATCTCAACAATTGCATCCTCATTCATGACCTATAATTTAGGTGATCTTTTTAGGGATATCGATTTATGATCTATAATTTCAAAGTTAGATCCTTATTCAAGATAAAATTGGAGAGTGTTAACGGGTAATTTCTGTTTCAGGGGCAGTTTTGAGATAATCCTCCCGAAATAACCCTCCTTCAACCTTGAATTTATTTGATTATGGGGGACCAAAAGCAAATATGACAAAAGGCGAAACAACCACAAAATCGACAGAGAGGGTTTTAACGTGGTTCAGCGGAACCAGTCCAGCCTACGTCCACTGGCACAAAATGGGGTATGATTTTTATTACAGAAACGAGCTCGACCGACCTGTTTTCAAGGAATGTCAAAGCATAACCGAGCTGTTTGTCGTTTTTCCTTTTGAATTTCTTACAAATAATGCTAGAATGAAAATTTTTCCAACCCCTACATATGAGATCAGTCCTCCCTTATATACTAATGAATACACGACATTGTTCTCATATCTTTATTATGTCAACGTTGCAGATTTTCGGTGATTTGACATGCTTTCTCCCCCAACTGCCTCGCCGAAAGTAAAGTCTACTCTCTGATTTCCTGTCACATCACGCCGTAAAAGTACACTATCATACTTTATCATTAATGATGACAGCCTGTAAGATCTCTAGTACGAAAGTAGATTTCGTAAGGAAAAGTCCAAACTATCCTGGTCACACGTTGGTCACCAAGAGGTCGACCAATAGACTTGCCGAACCCTTCGACTGCTCATGCCCCGACCCATAATATCTGAGCTCATCAACCTATTCCCAGGAGGAAAGATAACCCAAACCGAGCTACCGGACTAATGTGGTCGGCCACGACTTTGATGTTGTCGGCCTTTAAAGTTTTCACTGCGTTGTGTCCTCTGGTCGGTCAGATCCAGGAAACAATGTCCGGACTCTCTTACTGTCCGAGAACTGACTAATACCTCTAAACATCTTACCCTCATAAAAAGGGAAATTCCATCTCTGCCCTCGCCGAACTGTTCGAATACCTTAGTTGCAAAAATCATCATCAACATCTGTCCCCTAGTTCTCGGTTCCAACGAGTGTACGAGTTGGTACCGTGAACTACAAAATTGGAAGTGTGTTGATCAGCCAGTGGGTGGTCGGCCTTAGGAACCATGTAGAAAGCTACCATGGCACCGAATCAGGTTGTTCCCGATATCTTCATGTGCTCCATCCTCACGCCGATGATAGGCACTCAGTGGGACGTAACCCGACCCCAAGTGTGAAGAAATGGATAGCCTCGGCGGAACTGATCCAGCCCCAAGCTGGTGGAACCTAAAACCTTAGCGGGACGAATCCAGCCCTGAGCTGATGGAAAATAAAGCCTCGGCGGAACGAATCCAGCCCCGAGCTGGTGGTAGGGGTGTGCTTTAATCGATTTTAACCGATTAACCGAACCGTTCCGAACCATTTTTTCATAACGGTTCGGTTATTGTGATTAAGTCGATTTTTTCGGTTAAAATTTTTAACTTTTTCGGTTATTCGGTTCGGTTACGGTTATGAGATTCGTATAACCGAACCGACCGATTAACCAAAATATATACATGCTTCAAAACCCTAAATAAGTAAATAACAAAATTTCATAGACCGATTGTTATATAAATTGTTAAAACAAAAAAATATTAAATTATTGGCTATTAAGAAACCCAAAATTTCATAATATTAGGTTAAATATTAAATTTGATGAATATGATTTATATTTGTGTTAATTGTTTTGTTGAATGTTGAGTTGATGAATTTATATTTGTTGGACTGGTTAATAACCAATTTAACCAAAATCGACCGAAATATAATGGTCAATTGGTTAATGGTTATGTGTCATAATATGGTTAAAGCAGCAGTTACAACATTTACTTAACCGAAAAAAATTTCAGTTCGGTTAAAAATCAAGGATTACCGACCGAACCGACTGATGCAAACCCTAGTTGGTGGAACATAAAGCCTCGACGGAACGAATCCAGCCCCGAGCTGGTGGAAAATAAAGCCTCAGCGGAACGAATCCAGCCCCGAGCTAGTGAAACATTAAAGCCTCGGCGGAGCGAATCCAGCCCCGAGCTGGTGGAACATAAAGCATCGACGGAACGAAATC
>SKCR01037224.1:0-14552 GCA_019454045.1 Zanthoxylum bungeanum
AACCGATAACCAAAGTCCAATCCGGGATTTACCCCATAAGCCCATAAATCAATCTTGGCCCATTCGGCCCAATTGAACTTAAAGGTTCATTAGTCGCAATTGGGCTTTATGGTTAAGGTTTTGGGCCCAATTGGATCCAATCCATTTGGCCTAAACCAAACTTGATAAATCAAGCCCAATAGGCCCAATTACAACTTTAAATTCTAATTTCCAAAATTAGGCCCAATTAATTAAATCCAAAAATCCAATTTTCACAATTTAATTACCAAAAGTGCATTATATGATTAATCAACTAAATCAACATTTCGAAAACACTAAATTAGTCCAATTAATCATACTTAATTCATTATTACATGTCAAACACACATAATGAAAAATCAAACCCATATTACATGCTTCTAAGTCTCGGCCAAGGAAGGTTATTTTGTCCGATTTGAATTCAATCCGATTAATTACACAATCGACAACGTATTAACTTCCCGAATGATTTCATACACATCCAATGTTCATAAAATCAAAATCCAAGACATTAAAGGGCATTGTAGATTCGGCCAACATAAGGAATTTATGGATTTTGTTCAATTCAAAATTCAATCCAATTAATTTCAAATTAACATCATCCTACATGATTCTAACTCATCCAATCAAAAATCAAAACAAAAAATTCCAAATCTCCAAATGCCTTATACCATTCGGCCAAGCTCCATCAATTGGGGAAAATTGATCCAATCATTATTTCATTAAATTGATCCAATCAAACCTTAATTAAACATGTTAAGAATAGCATCTCAAACATTCAATTCATTCAATCATGCTCAAAACAAGTTTACCCAAATTTTAAACCCTACAAATTTCATGCTTGCAACATTAGCTCTTGATGCCATTGTTGGTTTATTCTAAGGTCCCAAGATAAAATCAAGACATGAAATAATGCGTGAACACACCAACGGAGGTAGCGGAATACTCACATTGATCGGTTATGTCGAATTGAAGATGAATCAAGGCCAAAAACGTACTGCCTTTCACGCCAAACTGCTGGCAGTCCACTGCCCTGCAAAACAGAAATTTGAGTGAAGAAACGGAGCTCCTAGCTTCATCGGATGGATCCCGTCTCATGGGGGAACCTCCCTACCACCTTCGCAAGACTCGTAGTGTGCTAGCACTTGCGGTTTTCACCATGAAAACCCAACCCTTGCTTCCCTAAAGTCACGCCTGAACTGGTTCAAAACCAGTGAGCAAACCTTCTGTTTTTGGTGTGAGGAGAGGAGAGAGTTTGAGAGAGATTGAAGTTGTGTTAAGTTGAAAAATGATTTACCAAAAATCAATTTATATTTATGCCATAATATTTATTAAATTGATAATAAATTTATGACACAAATCATGCAATGGTTTAGAGTGTCAAACACTCAAACTCCATGCAAGACCATTGAGTGTATTGTACACTATCACCATGCAATGCATTAGAATAAAATAATGCATAACATGACATGTGTCATGTGGCCCCACACGTTTCCAAATGAAAGTGGGCCCACGTGCACTCACGCGTTCGGGTTCGATATTTCCGAAATACCGAGCTTACGTCGCGACGTTAATTCAATCGAATAATTGCGGCTAGCGAAATTATTATTTACATCGCTAACGAATAATTCTAAATTAACTCGTTTGCCCGAATTAAAATCTAATTTTAATTCCGCGTCGAAATCTAATTTCGTATAATATATCGAATATATTAATTTACCGATTAATTCCAAATTAATCGTTATCTCTCTCTAGACAATATTTTATCCTAGATAAAATATCTCCGTAATTAATCCTAGATTAATTTTCTCTCTCTTCTATATAATCCCAGATTATTCAAGAGTGCAAGTTGTGCGTCATCGGTGGATTATCGGGAAGCGACCCATGAGATCCCCGGATAAGTTGGCAGTAAATACGGTCGTCGGAGTGCCCGAATCACGTACGTACCAAGTACTACGTTCTACCGATTTACGAGACAAGGTCGACTCCTAGCAAAGCACCAAGTCTTCCCAAGTTCTCCGGACATATTCATCAAAGAATATCAAAGATCTGTTTCAAGCGTAGTATACTAATGTATTGTGCGTATCGGCCCAGTATCAGATAATCACGTGCTAGGGCTGGGGCTGGATAAGTGTCTGCCCCGTCCGAAACACATATCGGATGTCTGGTAACTAGTCTCTATAATCGGATATTCATGACATGGTCATAATATCACGATTGGATGCGCATCACTGAATAGCACTAATACCGTATCCTGCGTGACATCATCTCCATTATGACTGGAGTGACACTTCCGTCTTGACATCACATCCAATACACTACGATTCTCTGATAAACCCAGAAGTGGTGTACACAGAACCAGTTAAGATCCCCCACCACCAAAACCAAAGTTTACCGATTGTCGTAAGTATTAGCGATGTAAGTCTCAGGTTAAGACTATACACACCTACCTTGATTTCGGCCTCCCATAGACACCTAGTCATAATACCAATGGGATTCCGAAGGGTCTATCTAGAGCGAAGCTGTTTCCCGTACCATCGGTGAAACACGACCTCCTATCGCACTTGCACAAGTATCCAATACTTATATATATGAGAACTATGCCGTTGTGCCCTCACAACGCGCACAAGTGCAATACTAGCCTATTCCGCATTATCGATGTCCAGTCTCGATAATACTACGGCTAGGGATATTTAATGATTAATCCTTCGTGGACTGATACTGTCTCATATCATCTCAATCCAGGAACTAATCATAGGGACCTCTCTTCATTTATATGTCTATGGTGATCTAATCACAAAATGAAGAGAGTGCAATTTCCTTGTTACATAGTTAATTTGCTACAACAACACAATGATCTGTGCAAATAGTGACGCTATGGGTCATATTATCCAACAGGAATCAAGGCAACAACAATTGAAATTTTCAAAAAGAAACAAAGCAATAGATGGAGGAAAAAGAAGCAAAGGAAAAAAGAACAGATCACTCCACCTCCACATTTTCCTCAGCTTCTTCAGAAGAATAAACTGGACAAGTAGTTTGCTCGATTCTTGGAGGTGTTCAAAAAGCTGCATATCAACATTCCATTTGCAGAAGCGTTGGAACAAATGCCCAGCTATGCCAAATTCATGAAAGACATTCTTTCACGAAAGCAGAGATTGGGAGATTATGAGACAGTAGCATTATCAGAAGAATGCAGCACCATCATTCAGAGAAAACTTCCTCCAAAGTTGAAAGATCCTGGCAGTTTCACTGTTCCTTGCACCATAAGAGAACATGACTTCGGCAAGGCTATGTGTGATTTAGGTGCGAGTGTTAACTTGATGCCTTTTTCTATTTTCAGGAAATTACAGATTGGAGAAACTATGCCAACTTCAGTCTCACTACAACTTGCTGATAGAACGCTCGTATTTCTGAGAGGTGTAGTTGAAGATGTGCTGGTCAAGGTTGACAAATTCATTTTCCCAGCAGATTTTATTGTCCTTGATATGGAGGAAGACGCAGACGTGCCAATCATTCTCGGGAGACCATTCTTGGCTACAGGTCGAACCATTATTGATGTACAAAAAGGAGAATTAACCATGAGGGTACATGGCCAAGAAGTAACATTCAATGTTTTCAAAGCCATGAATTTCCCAGATGATGAAAAGAAGGAGGAATGCTTCAGACTTGATGTGATACACAGTACCGTTCAGAACTCCGATGAAAGACAAAGTTCTACTGACAAACTTAAAACATGTCAATTGCCTGTGGATCCTAAAGATAAAGCGTCTTCTGTATTGAAGAAGCCAATTCTTGCACTACAAGCAACAGAAGAGAAAAAAGTTCCACCAGCTCAACGAATTGGAGGAATTTCACAATCAGCCTTTTGAGGATGCCAAATTGTACAAAGAAAATGGCAATGAAAGACATAATGAGAAGTTAGTGCGCATACAACTGGAACTAGGGCAGAAGGTCTTGTTAAACAAATCAAGGGTGAAATTCTTCCCATGGAAGCCAAAATCACGGTGGTCAGGTCCATTTGTGATCACCAAAGTTTTACCAAATAGAGCCGTTGAGATACATGATCCTGACTCCAACAAGACTTTCAAGGTTAAAAAAAAGCGTGTCAATCACTACTAGGGAGAATCATTTGAGCGAAAAAAGAAAGTGTTACACTTTCAGATCCAGCTTAACGTTCGAGAAGTCAAGTTTGGCTGACGACTCTAAACTTAGCGCTAGTAGGGAGGCAACCCATGCAATTTTTGTATATATTGTGATCTGGTGTGTTTTATTTTTTGTGTGTTTTATTTTTGCAGGTTTAGTCATTTCAAGATGGAAGAAGCTCTCGCAAATCTTCGCAAGCAATTTCCTTCACTCCCTCAAAAATCTCTGATAAAAGTTTACAAAGCTCGCTTGGAACGGATGAGATTACTGATGATTAAAGGTATTCCTAATGACATTCGTTGGGTAATTGAAGCACGAGTCCGATTGGTAGGTGAGTCTTCTGACTCTTTTATTTCACATCTGCCTGGTTTTGGAAGAAGCACATATGCAAAGAAACATAGAGCTAAACAAATGGATGTTTGTTACAAATGTGCACGCTGGAATTGCAATACTCATTGTCGTTCTTTAGGAATGGTGTCTGATAATCGCGAAGACAAAATTAAATTCATTAGGGATGGCTTGAGTAAGGAGTATTTAGATGATATATCTTCAACTCTTGAGACGTATCCCAGTGGATATGTTCACATAGCCTTTCGCAAATTACATACACAATTTCAAAAAGAAAGATAACTGTTAAGTCTCGGGAATCTGACTCAAAAAGACCTTGTTTACCAATTTATAAGAAAATTGGATGGGAAGCTTGTCCCTGACGCATAGACATCAATCACGCTGTTATTTTTCTTGTGAATATCATATCTCTTTGTCTTTTCCTAATAATTGTAATTTATTTTGTTGTTTTCTTTTATTTTCTCCGACAAGATCCAGTCCTTTTTTTCTATCACGATATTATTTCGCTACTAATCGTCCTCTGGAAGATACTTGTGCTATTTTTACTCACCCTTTTTAGGTACTATAAATTCAGTCCTTCATTGCACTTTTGAAGGCATCCAGAGTTGAGAAAGAAATACATAAAAAATGGAAGCCACTTCAAGAAGACGAATTGAGAACATCTGTGTGTTTTGCGGTAGTAGTGTTGGTACTAAACCACAATACGTAGAAGTAGCACATGAATTGGGTCAAGTCTTAGCTGCAATGAATATGCACTTAATATATGGCGGAGGAAATCTTGGACTAATGGGGATCGTTTCAAATGCCGTACAAGAAGGAGGCAGTCACGTTTTGGGAATCATTCCAAAACCCTTGGCAGAAGCAAATCTTATTGAACCATCAAACGGAGAGGAACTGATCGTGCCAGGTATGTCTGAACGACTAGTGGAAATGATTAACCTTGCTGATGCTTTTATTGCTTTGCCAGGTGGCTTGGGCACATTGGAGGAAATTTTTATAGTACTATGTTGGGCAAACCTGAACATACACCAGAAACCAATTGGACTGCTAAACTGGACTGCTCAACGTTGATGGATTTTATGATTTTCTTTGTGTGTTTCTTGATGATGCTCGGAGAAATGGGTTCGTGTCAAAACATTTGAAAGAACTCCTATTTACTGCCAGAACTGCTTCGGATCTAATAGACCAACTCATAGCCTACGAACCACGAGTTGACCCTATCATTTCAAAGATAAATTGGTCCGAGGACGATCGTGGTAAGAGGCGTAGGATTAATCTGGATCTTAACCTTTAATTTCCTGTAGAATTTCAGCTAATCAGGTAATATTTTCTAAACTCTTCTTCTACTTTTTAAGACATTGGGGACAATGTCTCATTTAGGTTTGGGGGAGGGAATTACTTGATCAGTACCTTGTTTTTAATTTGTGTGTTGTTTTTATTTTTAGTCCAAAATTTTTCGAAAAATACAAAAAAATTGAAAATTTTTCAAAAATTACAAAAATATTTTTCATTTTTTTGTTTTTATTTTGACTAAAAAGGTGAAATTGGTAAGAGATAGCTGAGTAAGGAGTTTCCACTCCTGAGACGTATCTCAAACCATTTTTGAAACAAGTTAATTTTTGTTTATTTCATTTTGAATTATTTAATTTGTGAATTCTCCTTAACACTGACTAAAATAAATCTTCATATGATCAGTTGACATATATTATCAACATATATAGTAACATACGGACATGAGCTAAAATTGAAAGTTTGTAATATTCAGTGCTCTAGTTTAATTAGTGGAAGCGTCTCAAAAAGCAATGGAGTAAAAAATATCCGAGATCCGAGTTATTAAGTCTGTAAGGGTATTTTAACACCTAGTGCCCTAAAACCAACTGGTTTGGGAGTCACTGGCCCAAAGCTCGTTACATGGATCAAAGATGCTGCAAAAATATATATATCTGAAGTCTGAGTAATTAAGTCTGTAGGGGTGTCTTAACACCTGATGCCCTAAAGCCAACTGGTTTGGGAGTCACCGACCCAAAGCTCGCTACATAGACGTAAGATATTGTATATAAAAAAAAATCAAAAAACAAATTCAGAAAAATCGGAAAAATTATTCCATTGCTGCAAAAAGATGTGAATTCTGATAAAACTTTAGGACAAAAATATTACTCTTTTATCAACTACACTTGTGACTGTTGTGGGCAAAAATGAGTTGATTAATATTTTGTCGACTGTGTATATGGAGAATGGTAAAAATAATCGGAGAATTTACTTATTCGGTAATTTAGAATGAAACAAAACAACTAGTAACTTGGAGTAGAAGTTTCACCTGATTAGTCACTAACATCTTTATTCTCTTTTCGCTTGTCTTTTTGCTTTTGTGTGTATTAGTTTCACTACCTTTTTACTTTTGTAAAACGTTTGTGGGTATCGTTGCTGTAAGCCCTCACGAGACTATAACTCGTCCACTAGGGACACCTAGGGGTTTAAAGGCTTGTTGCATATGCTAAATGCAACCGTGATCCCTACGAAAGTGGCTTAGTTTAATTTTAATTGTTTCTTGTATTTTATTTTATTTTTTTGCTCGAGGACTAGCAAAATGTTAGGTTTGGGGGTGTTATGAGCGGAAAATATATCAATATTTACCGCCCCTTTAACTTAATATTTTGTTTAGTTTCTCGGGTTTGATGAACGTTTTGATGTGTTTTACTTTATTTTCCAGATAAAATAATATCGGGTCTCAATGAAATCATTTAGGATGAAATATGGGTCAAATAAGGGCAATTATTGGACTTGATATTTTAATTTTGGAGATTAGAAAATTGAAAGGGCGTTTTTGACGAAGTGTAGTTTTGGAAATTCCAGTTTTGTGCATCTTTCGTAATTTGGGCTTAACTTCTTACTCCAATATCGGATTGCGCTGATTCAAGTTCCAGATTAAAGAAGACTCAAAGATCTACAGCTTTGAAAGACAAAATAATTTCGAATTCTGAAGAGTTCATGCCCGAAATTGATGAACCATCTAGAAGTGTGTTGTGTGTAATTATTAAAGTCACTTTCAATCATTTTCGAAGCAAAAAATAAATTAATAAATAAATAATAAAAATCATCAAATCATCACCAAACATGATAAGAGATTAGTGGAGCAATTAATAATGGATTTGGTGGAGCAATTAGTGTTGGATAATATGACCCATAGCGTCACTATTTGTACAGATCATGGTGTTGTTGTACAAATTAACTATGTGACAAAGGAGATTGCACTCTTATCATTTGTGATTAGATCACCTTAGATATATAAATGATGAGAGGTCCCTATGATTTGTTCCTGGACGGAGAATGATATGAGACAGTATCAGTCCACGTAGGATAAATCATTAAATATCCCTAGTCATAGTATTATCGAGACAGGACATCGATAATGCGGAATAGGCTAGTATTGCACTTGTGCGCGTTGTGAGGGCACAACGGCATAGTTCTCATATATTTAAGTATTGGATACTTATGCAAGTGCGATAGGAGGTTGTGTTTCACCGATGGTACGGGAAACAGCTTCGCTCTGGATAGACCCCTCGGAATCCCATTGGTATTATGACTATGTGTCTATGGGAGTTCGACATCAGGGTAGATGTATTTGGTCTTAACCTGAGACTTGCACCGCTAATACTTACGATAATCGGTAGACTTTGGTCTTGGTGGTACAGGGCTTTAACCGGTTCTGCGTACACCACTTCTGGGTTTATCAGAGAGTCGTAGTGTATTGGGTGTGATGTCAAGACGGAAGTATCACTTCAGTCATAGTGGAGATGATCTCACGCAGGATACGGTACTAGTGCTCTTGAGTGATGCGCATCCAATCATGATATTATGACCAGGTCATGAATATCTGATTATAGAGACTAGTTACCAGACATCCGATATGTGCTTCGGACGGGGCAGACACTTATCCAGCCCCAGCCCTAGCACGTGACTATCCGATACTGGACCGATATACACAATACTACGGTATACTACGCTTGATACAGATCTATATATTCCTGTAAGAATATTTCTGGAGAATTGGGTAGGCATGGCGCTTTGCTAGAAGCCAACCTTGTCTTGCAAATCGGTACAAACGTAGTACGAGGTACTTACTTGTTCGGATAGTCCGACGACCGTATTTGCTGCCAACATATCCGGAGATCTCATGGGTCGCTTCCCAAGATTCACCGATGATGTATGACTCGCACTATGATTAATCTGGGATTAATTAGTAGAGAGAGAAGATTAATTTCTAGAGAGAGAAAATTAATCTAGGATTAATTGCGGAGATATTTTATCTGGGATAAAATATTAATTAAAGAGAGAGAACGATTAATTTGGAATTAATCGATAAAATAATATATTCGATATATTATAAGAAATTAGATTTCGACGCGAATTGAAATTGGATTTTAATTCGGGCGAACGAATTAATTTAGAATCAATTCGTTAGCGACGTGAATAGTGAATTCGCTAGGCGTAATCATTTAATTACGACGCGACGGAAAAATTCGTTAATTTGGAATTAGCGAACCCGAGCCTGAGAGTGATTGCGAGCGCATTCGTATTTCGAATTCGAGCGCGGCACGCAAGTCACATCAAGCGTCAAATTGCTAGTCGCATCAATTGTCAAATCACTTGTCACTTTGAGTGATGTGACATGACGTGTTGTCACTTTAATAAAGTGACTGGATGTGATAGGTAAAAAGATGGGTAAAAGTGAAACATTGATTGATGTTTTACTTTTGACTTTTTGCTTTTTGAAAAGTTTGGTATATATTTATTTTATTGCTTTTAGAAAATAAAAAAAGATATATATTTAACTTTTCTCTCTCTCCCAAATATATAATTCGGTTCTCTCTCTCCAAGCTTAGGGTTACGTTTTTTGAAAATGAAACCTTCTCTCATCTCTCTTGCTCACGGTTTGAGCATTTCTTCACAAAATCTTTGGTTTGACAGAATTTAAGGAAGAAATGAGAGTGCTAGCACACCCATGGGTTATATTATGGTGATAGGGAAACGAATTTGTGAGCATGGAAAAGCTTGAAGCTTGGAGCTTCAATGGTGATGACCATGGCCGAATCTTGGAGGTGCTTCAACCATCAAAACCGCACAGCTCACTGCACTTGGAAGCCATTGCCGAGCCTAGGAGAAATGGAAAAAGACTTGTGTTCTTTGCATCTCAAACCAATCATTGTGAGTATTTGTTTCCGCCATTATTCCTTGATGTGTTCATGCGATTTTATGCTTGTTTTGGATGATTCTTGGGACCTAATTAGGAACTCAACAATGGTATCAGAGCCTTGAACAAGCATGAAAAAGTTAGGGTTAAAATTGGGTAAAACGAATTTGGCCATGTTTTGATGAAATTGTTTGTTATAGTATGCTTAAATGAGATGGAATTAATGATTGATTAGATCAATTTGAAGAAATTGTGTTTGGAACAAATTTCCCCAATTTTTGTGTAGGCCAAAGTTGACACAAATTGGGTAAACTCAATTTGAGCATCAATTGATTAAATTGTTTAGTATAGTATGCTTGAATGAGGTTGAATTGATGTGCATGCATGATCATTTCATGAATTTGGTTGGATCCATTTTTCCCCAAATTTTGGGCATGACAAATTTGGGTAAACTTGATTTTGAGCATGTTTGATGAAATTGGATGATTTAGAATGCTTAAAGTATGTTTAATTGAGGATTGATTGGATCAATTTGTTGAAAATGAGTTTGGAACAAATTTCCCCAAATTGCTTATGTTGGCCGAAAATTGAGACCCTAATATCTTGGTGAATTTTGTTTGTTTGATCATTGATGACTTGAAACAAGTGGGTAATGTTGAATTGAATTTGATTGGATTGAATTTTGATTTGGAACAATTTTTCCCCAAATTAAAGTAGGCTTGGCCGAATTCAATTGGATATGAAATTCATTGTGTTTTTTGTATTTTGATTCATTAGATGAGTTTAATTGATTTGGGAAATGATTTGTGGATTCAATTGGATTGAAACCGAATCGGATTGGAAAAACCCCTAATTACCGAGAACAAAAGCATGTAAATTGGGTTTGATTTTAATAAATTGTGTTGGACACTATTTAATGTTAAAGTGCATGATTAATTAGGCTAATTGATGTTTTAGAAATGTTAATTGGATAATTAATTGTGTATTACACTTAGGTTAATTAATTATGGAATTTGGAATTTTATAAGTTAATTAATTGGGCTTATTTTGGAAATTGGGCCTTAAGGTTGTAATTGGGCTTTTGGGCTTGGTGTACCAAGTTAGGTTTAGGCCAATTTGGTTGGATCCAATTGGGCCAAAAACCGCATCCATAAAGTCCAATTATGACTTAATGGACCTTAATTATTTAATTGGGCCTAATGGGCCAAAATTAATTTAAAGGCTTATGGGGTAACTCCCGGATTGGATTTTGGTTATCAGTTTGACCCGAGTTGACCAAAAGTCCACGCCTTAAGAAATTAATTAAAAACCCATTGGACTTTAATTAAATAAACATTAGATGTTAATTGGGCTTTTGAGACCCATTGCGATTAAATTTGGAATTTAAGTCGTAAAGGTTCATTAAATAAAGTGTAATATTCAATTTGGAATTGAATAGTGAATTAGTATTAAATACATGTTAAATTGGATTTAATGTTGTAGTTTAATTTAATTCAAGAATTCGTACTTTCAGTACTTATTCGCAAAACGAGTTTGACTCGAGCAAAAATCAAATCGTTGTTTGAACATTGGATGATCACTAATTATCAGATTAATTAATTGGATTAGATTGATTGATAACATGCTTGTATGAATACATGGTTGTGATGCATGAATAATGTATATCGGATGGATATTAGTCGGGTGGGGCAATTTTGGAAATTGTTTTAATAAATTTGATTTATTAATTGGACCTGCGTGTCCAGCCTTATCACCTCTATACTCTTGTATTCTCTTCTCACCTATTCCCCTCAATGTAAATGAGGTTTCTTTAGAAGTGTAGTGTAACGGGTAGAAGTAAATACATGTGCTAGCTTTGAGAGAGAAAATGAGAGATTTGATCTAGGATCAATGTAAAGTATCCATCCGCATATCATTATTATTTTATTTTCATACTCGCTTTATTATGTGTTTAGAATGCATGTTTAAGGGTGTATGATGATGAGACCTTAAAAAGATAATAAATTGGTAGCCAATTTGCACGCGAAAAACCCTCATCAAATATCATGCGTTTTCCTTCCATTGAGTGATTCTTACTCAAGATCCGAGATTGGCATGGGTTGTTGGCCAAAGTCAAGCCCTTGTCCGTCGAAGATGTGTTTGAATCACGAAGGCTTTGTTCCATATCAGTGTCTTGTCCAAGTTGTGGTTTGTTGGCCAAAGTCAAGACCACTTCTTGTCCATCGACATTGATTACGAAGCTTTCCATGGTCAATGGGTCGCGCTTGACTGGGATCACTAGGTTTGTTGTGCCAAAGCCAAGGCTTAGTTGATTCAGAGGAAAAAGGTTAGGTAATACATTGGATGTATTGGCATATATAAGATATATGTTTAGGATTTGGATATCCGCCTACTGGATCTAGGAATTGGATGAGATCCAATTGATCTTCGAGATCTACCTAGTTAATTATCATACAATTTGTTGGCCAAAGTCAAGATTGTGTGATATTTAACGGGATCCTAGCCCACTAGGAAACACAGTTTCCCGAGTACTCGACAGAGGGTTAGAGGCTCGCCGAAAAATAGTGGGAGGCAAGAATTGAATTTGCAATACTCGTTCAATTACTCGCCATACGCGCTCATTCAAATTATTTCGTCGTTAGATTAAATGTTAGTTGGACTAATATTTAAATTGTTGTTTTAATAATCAGTTGGACTGTATTATATTTGATTATATATAATTGGATTATATTAATCAATATATTTGAATTAATTAATTTCAGTTTACAGTTGATTTTATAGTTGGACTATAGTAATCAATGTAATTGAGGTTAATTAATTTAGATTATATTTGATTATATAGTTGGACTATTATAATCATTATAATAAATAGTACCACAAATCGTTGATTAAATAGTTGGACTATTAGAATCAAGATATAAAAATGAAAGATTAGTGTTTAAGACATAATCCTGGGTGGTGAAAATGTATTTAAACGACTTTAATTTTCAAATTGGGAATAAATTTCAGGATGGTCCTGGAAAATAATAAGTTATTTTATTTGATAAAATAACGTATTATGCCTAAGCCCAGAGTTAAGCAAATAGTAGAGCATAATCTTTGGAAGATCATGTAATGATAACTTAAGTGCTTAATCCATTATGTTTGTCATAATTATGTTCACAGCTAGTATTAAAATTGGATTTTAGATACTTAGTGTGGTACATAAAATATATATATTGATGTTCAGAATCTATTTTGAACAGGATACTGACTTCAATTGAGATTTATCTGCGAATTGAAAACGGGACGAAAGTCGCTGTTTTAACCGTAGATATCTGAATTTAGGAACTACCTTCGGTTAGTACTTAAATTTAGAAACTGTTATAATGTAGCTAGTTTGACTAGAAACATTATCTCTATATCGCGTATAACCCGCTGCGGGTGTACCTTTATATTCTAGAACACTAAAGTGTTTCATTATATAAAGATGATATTGAGATAAACACATTAGATGTGAATAACAAGATTTATATTTGAATATAAATAATATCTCAAATATATAACATGACAAATAAATAGCTCAAATTGATTTGATCAGTTAAGAAACTTAATTGTGGCATAGTTGTCAGGGACACTGATAAACAAGAATCGTATATCCGCACTTTTGAAGAGCGGATACCAGGACTGATTTGATTCCATTCAAATAAAGTCTACGAATCTAGTCTATTTGGGCAAAGTGCCTAAAACACTATTTACTTGGTAAAAGTGTAAATGCCACCGATCTGTTAGCCCTACTTCATAGTGAGAAGCAAGTGGGCCCATGTCTAGCTAGGCTAGATATGGATATGAATATTTCGTGACCTGTAGGATGTGGCATCGCGTTATGGTTATGTGTTTCTTTTGAAACACAAATCGGAAACTTTTAGAGTTTCGACACGAAATAGACAAATAGATCGGCTAAAGTATTAAACCGTCACGGTAAGACCGTAATGAATAATACTTAAACAATATGTTTCTAGTATATTTGAAAGAGTATAATATTCTTTCAAATAAGGACTCCCCCGGAACACGTCAGTTTGATGTTGTGTCCGAACAGATTAACCGAATTTTGTTAGAATGATAAGGTTAATCACGAGTCGCTCTGAGCTACCATTTCCTTCGACGGATATGCTAAAAACAGTGCAAGAACTTATTTTGAATAAGGTTCCATAAAATCTGTTTGATAGATTACATATTAGATATGAACGGGAAAGAAACCGGGTTTCTCATTCCTGATAATTTGGGTATGCTAGGCATATGTTTGGATGATACCAAACTATAACCCAAATAGGATAAGTGCCAAATGTAGGTCATCCTAGGGATACCGTAGTATTGTACTTATACACCTCACAAGAGAACAATTAGCGTTTTTTCTTGATAGGAAATACCGATATGCAGTGGTAAGTGGAGGGAGGATAGTATAACTCGATGGAAATCGGATCGTAGTAGTAATACGTTCAAGTAATCACGTCAAGGCACCGAATCTTAATGGAACACAAATAGTTCATCAAGGATGAGACTATTACCATTAATCTTCGAATACACAAGAACCGCGTAAGTCGGACAGAGTCGGAAAACAACCTGGGGTATGGGTTTCTGATCTAACCTTATAAAGATGTGAATCATATTGAGGAATGCCAACTGACTACTTATGAGGAATGATAAATATCAACTCCCCAATTATGGCAAAGAGCCATATAATACGAAATGGATTCCATGTATATCAATCAGTTTGGATACTAGTTGATGTACCACACAAGGCATTGTGCTAATGGTACTTAAAAGTCTTCTAGGAAGACATACATGGATGGCAACATACCAACATAAA
>SKCR01037225.1:0-14493 GCA_019454045.1 Zanthoxylum bungeanum
TACAAATAGTGATGCTATGGGTCATAATTGTCCAACAGTCACTTAATCAACTTTTTGTTGATGGGATTTGGTGGGTGGTTGATTGTGTGTAAAACACACAAGTGTAAGAGGCTTGAGTGACTTTTACCAACTTTGGAAGATTGGTATTAGTCTTTTGATTTTTTGAAAATTAAAAACAAGTCAACACTTCACATTTTTTGCTCCTCTCTCCTTGCCAAAAACTGAAACCTCTTCTCCTCTCTTCCTTGGTTTTGCCGTGAGCCTAGGGCTCATTGTTCATGATTTTGTTTCAAAGTCATGAGTGCTAGCACAGACAAGGAGTCATTCAAAGGTGTTGGGGAAACCTTTCCCATAAGTTTGGAATTCAAGATTCAAAGATTGGAAGCTTGGAAGCTCAACATACATCAAAGGAGAAGCTTGGAGGCAAAATCTTTTGTTATCTCCTACATCCACTTAGCCGATCAAAGTAAGTATTTTTCCGCTACTTTACTTTGCGTATTCACATGATTTCTTGCTTAATTTGATCAACCCAACTGTTAGACCGTCGTCGGAAGGATTGCTGGTTCGCTGTTTGCAATTTTTGTTTACTGTTTTGCTGTTTCTACTCGTTATTTTGTTGTTTCTGGTTGTTGTTTTTTGGGATGATGTTTTTGCTGTTTTTGGGACTCTTTTTGGGTGATTTTTGGGACTGTTTTTGGGTGAATTTTGGGATTGTTTTTGGTGTTTCAATTTCACGGTTTTTGGGGCTGGTTGCTCACACTGTTTTGGTTGGTTGCTCATGCTGGTTTTGGGGTTTGTTTCGGTGACTTTGGAGTTTGGTTTTGTGTTTTGGTTGCCTTGCTAGTCACGGTTTTGGGTATTTGCTGGTCACGGTTTTTGGTGTTTACTGGTCATGATTTTGGTTGTTTGCTGATCACGGTTTTGGGGTATTTTGGTGTTGTTGTTGGATTAGTTTTAGCTTTGGCTGTTAGTTGTTTTTGGCTTCTTGTGTTGAAGTTTGTTGGCTGTGTCGGTTGAAGGGCTGCTTGTTTTTGAAACAGCGGCTGAGCGAATCCGAGGCATGCTAGTGAGTCTGAATCCGAAGAGGAGTTAATTTTTGTTGAAAACAGCTTGCATGCTAGCTGTGAAGATGTATGAAGACAGCTTGCAAGACAAGCTTGTGAGACAGTTGTGAAAACGTGTGAACAGTGCACACGTTTTCTAGCACTATAAAATGGAGCCTTGAGTCCATGTTCATCATCCCTGTAATCCCAGAAATCCGAAAGTGAGTGAGAATAGAGAGTAAAGTGGTGTGAGAGTTTTTTGTAAAGCTTTGATTTGTAAGCTTTGTAATTCTTTTGTGAGTAATATAAAAAGAAGAGTTTTCTCTCCAATCACCTCTATTATTGTGTGTTTAATCACAACAAGTGGTATCAGAGCCCAGGTTACTCGGAGGGATCCCGAAACTCAGAAACAGAGCTTCGGTTTGGAAAGTCGATTCCGACAAAAGTTGTCGAAAATCGATTTTGAGCATACCATCAGACGTTTCACGGTGAGACGAGCACGGTGGTATTTTCCGTAGATCGAACGGAGGTCCCAGTCAGCCGCACGCGCCAACCAGAGACTGCCTCACGCTCGCACACGCGCTCCACGCGCTTCACGCGCAGACCAAGGAAGAAGACGAGACACGTAGGCGCCACGTCAGCGTCCAATCAGCGCACAGTCAGAGCAACGTCAGCGCCACGTCAGCTCAGTTGCTGACGTCAGTGCCACGTCAGCGGTACCTGGTAAATTTCAGATAGGTCCCTGAACTTTCTGGAAATTACAATTTAGCCCCTATACTTTCAGATATTTTCAATTTAGTCCCTGAACGTTTTGGAAATTGCATATTAGTCCCTGAAGTTTTCCGTAATTTTACTTTGGCCCCTGAACTTTTGGAAATTGCACTTTGACCCCTGTAATTTCTGAAATTTGCAATTTGGTCCCTGTGTCTGATTTTGACAAACGAAGTGTCATTTCCACCATTTTCGACCATTCCGGACGCAACGGTGAGGTCCGTTTTTTGAAATTCTACTTAGAATTTTTATGATGGAGGGGAGCAACGGAAAAATGATTTTGTAACCAGTACAACTATTTCACATGGAGAGGAAGGATGAAAGACCTTCTGTATGTGAAGGACTATGATGGATCGGTGTTTCTGGAGCAGAAACGAGAAGGAATGACCAATGGAAAGTGGGCTAATCTTCACCAGAAAACATGCAGTACTATTCGTCAGTGGATCGACGACAGTATCGTGAACCATGTCAGTGAAGAAACAAATGCACGTGTCTTATGGGGAAAGCTGGAGGAGCTTTTCCGAGCAAAGACTGGAAACAACAAGCTGTACTACATCAAGAAGATGATGGGTTTGAAATACCATGAGGGTACAGCTGTGGCGGACCACATCAACGATTTCCTCGGAACAATGAAAGAATTGTCTGGATTGGGCATAGACTTCGGTGATGAGGTAAATGGCTTAATACTTCTTAATACGTTACCTGAATCTTGGGAAACGTTCAGATCTACGGTGATCAATTCAGCCGCAGATGGGAAAGTCACTATGGAGATGGCAAAGACCAGGATCTTCGAGGAAGAAAAGAAGACGAGAATGCAGGAGTCAGCATCAGCCTCAACCTCAGAAGCTCTAATGACAGAAAAGAACACCAGAAGGGGGAGGAGTAAAAGCCGAGGCCCAGGAAGATCAGACAAAAACCGAGGTAAATCAAAAATTAGAGATATTGAGTGCTATCATTGCAAAAAGAAAGGCCATATGAAGCGGGATTGCTACAAATTGAAGAACGAGCAGTCCAGGAGAGATGGTGACTCTAATCAAGAAAGAGTTGCCACTACCACCGAGAAAACCTCCAAAGAATTTCATATTATATATGAAGAAGATGTTGTGAATCTTGCCAGCCACGAGACCAGTTGGGTGATAGATAGTGGCGCCTCCATACACGCCACATCTCGCAGAGACTTCTTTTCATCTTACACACTTACATAGGGGACTACGGTGCTATAAGGATGGGAATGACGGAGTCCAAAGCCGTCGATATTGGAGACATCTGCCTTGAAACAGAGAACGGGACAAGGCTAGTGTTGAAGGGAGTCAAGCACATCCCAGACATCCGGTTAAACCTGATCTCAACAGGCAAGCTGGATGATGAAGGTTCTGCAGCACCTTTAGTGACGGATGCTGGAAGCTCACTAAAGGATCAATGGTCGTGGCACGAGGTAAGAAAGATTCAACTCTGTATTTGATGCATGGTAAGCTTTCAAATAGTAGCATAAATACAGTCAACAGCAATGAGGCAGCCGAGCTATGGCATAAAAAGCTCGGTCATATGAGCCAAACAGGGATGGAGATACTACGCAGGCGGAATGTTCTTCCGGAATTGAAGAACTCACACTTACGGAAGTGTGAACACTGCATGGCTGGAAAGCAGAACAGAGTATCCTTCCAGAGCTCCCCGCCTCAACGGAAACCGGAGGTACTAGATCTCATACATTCAGATGTATGCGGTCCGATGCAGACAGGAACACTTGGTGGGTCACTGTATTATGTGACATTTATTGATGATCATTCAAGGAAGACATGGGCATACACCTTGAAGAGAAAAGACCAAGTGCTTGGAGTGTTCAAGGAGTTTCACGCCCTGGTGGAGAGAGAAACCGGCAAGAAACTGAAGTGCATCAGAACAGACAATGGTGGAGAATACAGAGGTCCGTTTGATCAGTACTGCAAGACACAAGGAATCAGACATCAAACGACACCTCCGAAGACACCTCAGCTGAATGGCCTAGCTGAGAGGATGAACAGAACCTTGTGCGAAAGAGTCAGAAGCTTGCTATCACAAGCCAAGCTGCCGAAGACATTTTGGGGGGAGGCACTCATCACAGCAGTACATGTTTTGAACATGTCCCCAGCAGTCGCATTGAAAGGTAATGTTCCTAACCAAGCTTGGACAGGTAAAGAAGTGTCTTACGAACACTTGCATGTCTTTGGGTGCAAAGCTTTTGTACATATCCCAAAGGACGAGAGATCCAAGCTCGATGCAAAGACGCGGCAGTGTGTCTTTATTGGCTATGGTCAGGATGATTTCGGCTACAAACTGTATGATCCTGTGGAGAAGAAGATCGTCAGGAGCCGAGATGTTGTCTTTGTTGAAGACCAGACCATAGAAGATATCCGAAAGGAGATGAAGACAATGCCCCAGCAATACAAAAATGTGAATCCAGAACCTCATACACCGGTGCCAGTACGAGTTGAAGATGAGGTTCCCAGACAGGAGGGTACAGGTGATGAAGCTCCCAGAGATGATGATCATGATCAACCACCAGTACCAGAAGCTACACCAACAGTTCCACAGAGAAGGTCAGACAGAGAGAGCGACCTTCAACCAAATACTCTGCATATGAGTATGTGCTGCTTACTGACGGGGGAGAACCCGAGAGCTACCAGGAGGCTGTGGAAACAGATGACAGAGAAAAGTGGGAGGAAGCCATGCAAGATGAGATGAAATCTTTGCATGACAATCAGACTTTTGAGTTGGTGAAATTGCCAAGAGGCAAACGGGCTTTGAAGAACAAATGGGTATACAGAGTGAAGCAACAGGAGCATACTTCACAACCCCGGTACAAAGCCAGACTAGTCGTCAAGGGATTCAATCAGAGGAAAGGCATTGACTTCGATGAAATCTTGTCTCCAGTTGTGAAGATGTCATCCATCAGAGTGGTACTCAGCTTAGCAGCAAGCCTAGATCTGGAAGTTGAGCAGATGGATGTCAAGACCGCATTTCTTCATGGAGATCTGGAAGAAGAAATTTACATGGAGCAACCAGAAGGCTTTAGAGTCAGCGGGAAAGAGGACTATGTGTGCAGACTCAGAAAAGCCTCTACGGTTTGAAACAGGCACCGAGACAGTGGTACGTGAAGTTTGAGTCAGTTATGGGGGAGCAGGGATACAAGAAGATTACTTCAGACCATTGTGTTTTCATTCAGAAATTTTCTGACGATGACTTTATCATCTTACTGCTGTATGTAGATGATATGTTGATAGTTGGCCGGAATCAATCGAGGATTGATAATTTGAAGCAGCAACTGAGTAAGTCTTTTGAGATGAAAGACTTGGGGCCAGCTAAACAGATTCTTGGCATCAGGATCGGCCGTGATCGGAAAGCCAGGAGGTTATACTTGTCACAGGAGGAGTACATCGAGAAGGTACTTCAAAGATTCCAGATGGACAAGGCTAAAGCGGTTAGCACTCCTCTTGCTACCCACTTTAGATTGAGTACGCAGCAGAGTCCCTCTACTGAGACAGAGAAGGAGGATATGAAACAGGTTCCATACACCTCAGCAGTGGGAAGTCTTATGTATGCCATGGTGTGCACAAGGCCAGACTTAGCACACGCAGTTGGATTGGTCAGCCGGTTTATATCAAACCCAGGACGGGAACACTGGAATGCGATCAAATGGATCATGCGGTATCTTCGAGGCACATCCAAGATGAGGTTATGTTTTGGAAGCAGCGACAAGCCAGTGTTGATGGGCTACACCGATTCAGATATGGCAGGAGATGTGGATACCCGAAAGTCTACTTCGGGGTATCTGATTACTCTCTCAGGAGGAGCTGTGGCATGGCAGTCGAGGTTGCAGAGGTGTGTTGCACTTTCTACAACAGAGGCAGAATTCATTGCAGTGACAGAGGCTTGCAAGGAATTGCTGTGGATGAAGACATTCGTCCAAGAATTGGGTTTCAAGCAGGAGAAGTACATTTTGTACTGTGATAGTCAGAGTGCTATCTATCTCGGTAAAAATTCTACATTTCATTCGAGGTCAAAACATATCGATGTAAGGTATCACTGGATACGGGACGTCCTGAGCTCAAGGCTGTTAGAACTCAGGAAAATTCACACCGACGACAACGGTGCCGATATGTTCACGAAGGTTTTACCGAAGGAGAAGCTTGAAATCTGTCGTGCCATAGCCGGGATGACAAAACTCTCCACATAGTCAGAGTGGGGAGATTCAGAGAACTACGATTGGCTTGATCCCAACTCAGGGTACATAGGCAGTCATACAGATGCAGCCAGGGGAAGATCCTTTTTTTTGGATGATTGATGGTCGGCTCAGATTTTGGGGAAATCTTCACCGAGGGGGAGATTTGTTGAAAACAGCTTGCATGCTAGCTGTGAAGATGTATGAAGACAGCTTGCAAGACAAGCTTGTGAGACAGCTGTGAAAACGTGTGAACAGTGCACACGTTTTCTAGCACTATAAAATGGAGCCTTGAGTCCATTGTTCATCATCCCTGTAATCCCAGAAATCCGAAAGTGAGTGAGAATAGAGAGTAAAGTGGTGTGAGAGTTTTTTGTAAAGCTTTGATTTGTAAGCTTTGTAATTCTTTTGTGAGTAATATAAAAAGAAGAGTTTTCTCTCCAATCACCTCTATTATTGTGTGTTTAATCACAATAATTTTGGAGGTTTTCTTTCCTTCCGGCATTTGCTTCCCACAACTTCCGCGACTTTTCAGGTAGTGCCTCCATACGAGGCTCATCATCGGGCTTATGTAAAAATGCAGTGCTTCCAACCGTGTCATCTTTAGTTATTGGACGGTATCAGATATTCGATATTGATTGTGTAATCGTCCAATATCTATTGCGGATAACTAATTTAATATCGACGACCTATCCACTATTAATTAAATTATAAATATCATATATTTTTTAATTAAAAATTAACGGATATATGAAATATCCGATCAAATTATCATTCCGAAAATGACTTGACCTGAACAAATGAAGCGTCATTCAAAAATCCAATGTATGCATATATAGATGTGAAATAGAAAGCTGGATAATCAAGTCCTGGACTAATTTATAATTTAATCTTTTTTCCTATAAATTTTATAGAGAAAATAACATCTAATTATCTTAAAAATTATTATAACAAAAATCTAGTTCTTATAAAATTTTTTTAAAAAATATACAAATTTTAGTCCCTATAATTTTAAAAAAAAATTAATTTTAATCCATATTGATAAATTTATTTTGTTAATTTTATCACTTTTTGTTTAATTTTGAAACTATCTTTTATTATTTTTGAATAATTTTTGAGATATTTAAATCATTTAATACTAATAGAAAAAAAAAATCAAAATGATGAAAAATATTTAAAATAAAAAAATATATATTTTCAAAATTAGAAGAATTAAAACATCATTATAAAAATCTATAATTGAATCTCATTATCTAAACCATTTGTTTTTGTTTTTTTTCCTCGCATCAGTCTGTCTCGATTCTGCCACTTTCCAAGTTTCGCAAGCGTGCAGGCACACGTGCATGCAGCCGGCACTCGCTAGAGAGCCCACGGAGACCTTGACGTATGATTAAGAAATATAATTTTATATTCACTTAATTACATTTTTATAAATTATTATTTTATATGCACTTAGAGTTTTGTAAATTTTCCTTTTCTCCTACAACTACAAGGTTTATTGTCGGCATTTTTTCCCGAATTTTCTTTGTGGGATGTGATTTTACTTTATTTTTTAATAATATGTATAAATGTTGAATTTCGTGGGTCTAATTCAAACAAAAAAATATTTTATTGTTAATTTACTCATGTATGAGTCACACTCTGTTATCATGTCACGAGCGTAATTCAATTTAAGAGCAAACACAAGAATACACAATTATACACCTTTATATTTTAAGCTCATACATTCATCTCAATTGATGTCTCAATATTTAGCATTCATTTCAAATGTCAAATAGTTAAAAATTATTATTGTTAAGTTTAGTTTTGGTTCGCAAATTCCGTAACAAAATATATTCAATGGATTTGTAATGAGTTTTGAAGAACTAGGGATGATTGGACGTCATTTGGAAGAGACTGGATGAAGATTTCAGAGCTCACATTCGTGTTACGTTCACCATAACGTTCGAACAGAACCTTCTAATAAGCTCATGTTCATATCATATTCATCACAGTGTTCGAACAAAACCTTCCAGTGAGCTCACGTTCGTGTAACGTGCATCATAGTGTTCGAATGCATTCTTCTAATAAGCAAACATTCGTTTTGCATTCGTCCTCGCGTTCAAACATGTTTTGCGCATCAAAGCCCGTTCATCATAAGTTCGATTGTGCATTCGAATGTCCTTGCGTATTTTACTTTTCAGGACGCGTTTTGAAGAATTTTTTAGAGGCTTGAAAACCCTACCTATATAAAGAAAGTCTTAATCACTTTACATAGGGTTGGAAACATAATATTAAAAGCCTCCATATCATTTGTTTCCTCCTTCTTCAGAATTTATCTTGAAGACATAATTAATCTCATATTTTCTTTCTTTTGGTGAGTTTCGCCATTGATAACCATCAACACAAACATAATCATAACCAATATCTTAAACCTTTAGAGTTCTAAAGTGGATATTCGTAGTTGAAGTTCTAGCATCGCGAGTTCGGGAATTTGATTTACTTAAACACTCCAAAGGTTCTGAAGAAGACTGATTGGTGCTGGCTCGAGAAGTTCTCCAGGTTATTATAGTAGAGGTATTTGAGTTGGTAAAGTTGTTATCAGATGTCTTATAACCATCAATGTAAGTTTTCCCTACATAGTGAATTTGGTGGTAATCTATACCCGGAGTGTTTTTTTTCAGTCAAAAGTTTTCCACTCCATCAATAAATCTTTGTGTTGATTGAGTTTATTACTTTGTTTATTTCCAGCTCTTTCATTATTACATAAATTAATAGTGTGAAACATGATTAGACTAAAGAGTGTATATTTTTAACCATATAAACAATAATTAGGATTTGTCTTAAATTATTATTGTTAGATTCTTAATTCTGTAAGTTTATACCTATCCCCAATAGGTATATTAGGGTCAGAACCTTATCAATTATCAATTAGTATCATATTGTCTAACTTCGATCTTTGACTCTTTTAGCTATTGATATAAGTCAACCCCTTAATTATCACTCATTTTTTTATGGGACCAATTACTCTCATTAGAATATTCGCATGAAAGCATTCCTCAAATTCATAGACGAGAGGGTTTGGATGTCAGTTGAATATGGGTGGAAATATGATCTCTACTTCTAAGGATAAATCCATTTGGTCCAAAAAGGACTTTAAAAAGAGCAACTGGAATAGTAAAGCTATTAATGCATTTCACAATGTTATATGCTCAACTGAGTTTGAAGAGTCTCCATGTGTGAAGTTTCCAATGATACGTGGGATATCATTGAGATTGTTCATGAATGTACATTCTCTGTTAAGAACTACAAACTTCAAGATCTTGTTACAAGATTTAAAGTTGCTCGTATGAAGGAGGAAGAAACCTTTGATGACTTCTATGCTGAAATTAACAACATAGTTAATTCAAATTTTAACTTAGTTGATAATATCTATAACACATCATGTTATCATGACATGTTTATCGTGGTGGTTGTAGACCTTTTCAAGGTTTCAGTTCGGAACCAAAATCGAACCGGAAACAAATTGGAAGGAACCAAAAGATTCATGTTCCTTTCGGTTCGGTTAGGACTATACCTTAGTCGAACCGGAAGAACCTGACGGTTTCAATCGTTGTGTTGTAGGGAGCCATTGTAAACTTCTTCATGTAATTTTTATTTTTTTTAAATTTATTTGTTAAATTTCTAAATTATCCTTAATAACAAGAATAAAGCAGCTAATTTTAGCGGTAATTTAGGTATGACAAAATTAACCCCAAAAAATCTATAAAAATCCCTAATATTTCATTTTTTCTACACACCAATATTTTCTCTCATTCTCTCAAATATTCTTCAATTCTCTTAATTTTCAATTCTCCATTTGTCTTAATTTTATAATTCGCCAATATTTAGAGAAACAAAATGGAAACCTCATCTGACAACACCAATGTCCAAATTCAAGAGAGCGGTCAAAGTGTCAGTACTAATACCTTACGAAAAAAAGAAGTTAAGTCTCGATTTTTTAAAAATAGCAACCTCACCTGAAAACACCAATGATTCCATAGTAGCTTATCGATAGATGGATGAACCTCAGACCTGTGGGATGCCTCGGTCCCTGCTGTGACTGTGTGATAGGTGATGAACCTACAGGTCCACCGTTACTTTGATCTATTGTGAGATGTCTTGATCTCTTCTGTGATTGCACTATCAAGTCCTCCGATACTTCGATCGATTTTGAGATGCCTCGATCTATGTTGTGATTGGACCCTAAAGTCTCTCGATGCTTCAATTGATTTTGAGATGCCTCGATCTCAATTGTGATTGGACCCTCAAGTCCCTTGATACAACGATCGATTTGGAGATGCCTTGATCTCTCTTGTGATTGGACCATCAAATCTCATAATGCTTCAACCGATTTTAAGATGCCTCGACCTCTGCTGCGATTGGACCCTCAAGTCCTATGATGCTTCGATCGGTTTTGAGATTCTTCAATCTCTGCTGTGATTGGACCCTCAAGTACCTCGTTTCTTCAACCAATTTTCGGATGCTTCGATCTCTACTATGATTGAACCCTCGAGTCCCTGATGTTTTGACAAGTTTTGAGATGTCTCGACCCCTGTTTGACATTTTGATAGGTTGGACCATCAGGTCCTCGATGCTTCGACCGACTGTGTCTTTGGTGGAGGCTTCATTCCTCCTACATAATTTTTTCTTTGTGGAGCTTTTGTCACCCCACGTAATATTGAGGGATTTTCGAGGATTCATTCCCCATTCCCAAAGCTTTATTTTTTCGGGTCTCCCGATTCATTCCATGGCTTCATTCTTGAGGATTCATTCCTTGTGTCTACCTTCATTCAGTTACTTTATTCCTGAGGATTCATTCTATATGTCTCCTGATTCTTTCGATTATTTTATTATGGAGGATTTATTCCTTGTGTTACCTGATTCATTTGGCTGCCAAGAATATTCATTTGGTTATTTGATTCCGATGATGCATTCCATATTTCTTCCAATTCATTCGATTTTTTCTGATATTTGTCTTTATCTATTGTATTATCTTCATCCTCAAGGTTTGTATCCCATTCTCAAGGCTATTGTCTTGTCCCTATTCTCTAGATTCTCCTACATTCTTGAATTTTTCTGTATCCATCCTCATTCTCAAGGTTTCTCTTCATTCAAGAAGTTATTTCACGCTCATCCTCATTTATGAGGTTCTATTTCATTTTCCTCATTCTCGAGGTTTCACTTCATTCTCGAAGCTGTCTCACATTCATCATCATTCTCGAGGTTCTACTTCATTCATCATCATTCTCGAGGTTTCAATTCATTCTCGAAGTTATCTTTGTTAGGGTTGGTGCTCTGAGCGCTAATCCCGATCGTATTTATGTTCGATTCATGAATACGAGCAATACCTTTTTACATAATATTACAAATTTTAATGGTAGCACCTCTTGTCTGTTATATACGTATTCGATCTAATTTCGATTAGATTGAAACTAAATCTGATTTAGTGATATGTGTATATATTAGATAAAGACCCCAGGATTTACAACGTAGTGCGCAGTTACAACATAGTTTGTAATTGACATTGGGAAGTGTCACTATAAGTTGTATATCCTTAAATTAAGTTCCTGGTCAAGATTTGCTGACACGGGTCGATTAGTAAAATCTGTTGAGACCGGCACATGTCGTATATCGGACTTGGTCCGATGGTTTATCCCAATGAACCATGAGTCTTGGGAGACTTGTATAGATGTGTAGTTGTTTATTTGATAAACACTGAACGACTCACCGAAGATGTCCTAATAGATGGTACACCAATGTCAATAGGAATCTTCTCGGGTTGAGTAGTATAGTGATTCTTTGACTTGAGATACCACTGTGGATATATGAGTTATCCTCCACACTTAGATGGTAGTCACGTCACCGATCTATTTAGATCAGACCTCCACCTGTTCGTTGGGTGTGGACTCATGCTCATGATATCCTTTGAGTATCAAGAAAGGATCCGTCATTCTGTGTACAGAGCATAGGTATTCCAAATGTGATTAGCAATCTGTTAAATCTATGGCCATAGTATACTTTAGAAGTGAGTTCTGAATGTTATTTAGAGATTGCTAATAGATACGTCGACGAGATTATTCCTATAGAGATTTGACGTTTATATCTATATCTCTGGGATAATCCGGATACCTGTGACGGAGGGATTATACGTATGCAGTGACCTCAACCTGTATGATTCAGCGAGTTTATCCGTGGTCGTCATAATTTACGGGTGGGTGAATTATGGACACGAAATTGGATTTCGTGACGGATATGCCAGAATCTAGAGAGTCTCACTAATGAAATATATTCGTAGAGCACTAGGGCAACTGTTATGAATAATACTGATTATTTATAACTCGTTTAATGGTTAAACGAAAAAATACATGCGATCGGGACCTAATGGTCATTTCCTAATTAATGTGTATTTGTATTTAATATTTGATATTATTAAATACACATTAATTAATTGTCAAATTATGATATATGACATATATCATTAATATATGTATTTCAGATATTTAATGTAAATAATAATATAATATTAAGATATTTGTATTTAATTATTTATTATTTAAATGTTAAATAATTAAAGTAATTGTTTTATAAATATCTTTTACCATGATTATTGTTAGGAAATGGCATCATTTGATTGGTAACACTTGGTTAATTACTTTATGGTAAAGGTTATCATTTAGAACAAGTAACTAATAAATGAAATTGAAATTAAAAATCTTGTATATGTTTTTGCCATTCACGCCACTTTGAAAAAAAAAATTATTAGATTTTTTAATTATTTTCTTTCAACAACAACAAGTTACCAAATAAATTACAAAGGAGGTTTAAGAGAAAAAGTTTGAAGAACAAAGGAAAAAGCTTATGGAATTTTTGATTTTGTAAGTATTTTCCAACTTTCTTCAGCTAGAAAAATGTTTACATGTTTCTAAGCTTCAACATGTGTTGCTTAGATTTTTCTCTACTCTTTAAGTAATTAAATTGGTTTGAGAGTTGTTGGAAAGATGTTTGCATGTATAATTAATTTATTTGCTTATTAATGTAATTAAGCTCAATAAATTAATTAGAAAATTAAAGTTGCCATTCTAGAGTTAATTAGCCAATCATAATTAGCCTAGAATTGTTCTTGATTAATTTCATGATGGTGAGATTTAATTGGTGTGGCAATTTGAAGATTAAAGTATTGAATTTATAAATTTAATGTAAATTGCCTAATTTGAGTATTTTATGAAATTAGGGTTCTTAAACCACTCAAATTTTGGGGCTTTTCATATATATGTTATAATTTGATGTATATTTGATGTATGTCAAATTTAGGATTAATTGGATTTGATCTTGATGTGTTTTGAACAAATTGGGCCAAATTGTAATTAATTAAAGTTCTGGGCTATTTTCGTAATTCTGGAAAATTACTGGGCAGTTTGCGCAAATCTGGAAAAGTTTCTGGTTTTGTTGCAAAATTGTAAAAAATTATTTTGGGATAGATTTGGAATAAATTAAATATGTAATTGACATATTTAATAACTAAAATGATTAAATTGCAAAACTTTGGGGTCTTATTGCAATTAATGATCAATCTGATTTTTCTCATAAAAATTCAGTTTTTATTTATTGAGTAATTATAATAAATTAGTTTATTTTAATTCCCTAAGAAAAATATTTATCGGAAATTATTTCGGAGTGAAGATACGCGAAAACCGGTGAAAAACGGAGTTACCGGGTAACGGCAGCCCAATCAGCGAACTGGTCACTGTTCAGGCAGCCCACGAACTGTCCAACGTTTTAGGGGCTGACCTGGGCATTCCATGAGCATTGGTCGGTTGGTTCGGCCGGAAACGCGTTTTATGCTATTTTGTGGAAAAACGTTTTCGTAAAAGTTTCGCGATGTTTCTATATTATTTATGTCGTTATATGATATCGAATAAATACGTTTAGGTGAAATATGAGTGAATTATTAATATTGGTTATTAAATAATTTATTCGTAATTTTAAAAATTTTAAACTACGATTTCGCCCGAACCGCGCTCCTTCCGTTGCGCCACCTCTGATTTGACCCCAACAAAAATGGTATCAGAGCGAGTCTGATCATGGACGCCCGATATGAATAGCCCTTTAAAATTCAATGTTAGTTTAATCATTAATTTATACATGCATGTGTTTATTTAATTTGATAAATGCACGTGAGTGTGATTGACAATGAGTTGTCTACCTAATGAATATACGTAGACGAGAACGTGCAAAAGCTGTGAGTCGAAATATATTCATGGGATCCACTTCCCATTATGGAATTCAATTTAATTATTGAATTCTCGTTTCCGTTGGGGATTACGGTATTACGTAAAGTAGTGGGAGGCTGCTGCTAAGTTAAAAAAATCCTTAACTTATTTTTCGCTCATGTTGTTCCTTATTCTATTTGTTTGATATAATTAAACTTTTATCCACTGCATGCATATTATATATATGTTT
>SKCR01037226.1:0-14567 GCA_019454045.1 Zanthoxylum bungeanum
ATTCTTACAGCTCGGGTCGGGCGATGTCCCACCGACCGTCTGTCTTTGGACTGGGGACGTAACATTCCCCTAGGACCAAGTGATTCTTACAAGCTCGGGGTCGGGCGATGTCCCACCGAGTCTGCCCTTTGGACTGGGGACGTAACATTCCCCCAGGACCAAGTGATTTTTACAGCTCGGGGTCAGGCGATGTCCCACCGAGTCTGCCTTTGGACTGGAGACGTAACATTCCCCCAGGACCAAGTGATTCTTACAGCTCGGGGTCGGGCGATGTCCCACCGAGTCTGCCCTTTGGACTGGGGACGTAACATTCCCCCAGGACCAAGTGATTTTTACAGCTCGGGGTCGGGCGATGTCCCACCGAGTCTGCCTTTGGACTGGGGACGTAACATTCCCCCAGGACCAAGTGATTCTTACAGCTCGGGGTCGAGCGATGTCCCACCGAGTCTGCCCTTTGGACTGGGGACGTAACATTCCCCCAGGACCAAGTGATTCTTACAGCTCGGGGTCGGGCGATGTCCCACCGAGTCTGCCCTTTAGACTGGGGACGTAACATTCCCCCAGAACCCAAGTCTCTCACTCAACTCGGGGTCGGGTTACGTCCCACCGAGTCAGCTTCTTTGGTTTGGGGACGTAACATTCCCCCAGAACCCAGTCTTTCACTCAACTCGGGGTCGGGTTGCGTCCCACCGAGTCAGCTCCTTTGGTTTGGGGAGGTAACATTCCCCCAGAACCCAAGTCTTTCGCTCAGCTCGGGGTCGGGGTACGTCCCACCGAGTCAGCCCTTCGGACTGGGGACGTAACATTCCCTCAGGTCCAAGTGCCTTTCTTCAGCTCGAGGTCGGGTTACATCCCACCGAGTCGACTGTCATCAACATGAAGGTGGCAGGAAGGACCAGATTTACACCCAAGACATTTTTCTCTGCGGTTCCTGGAGTGACCACCGACAGATTCATCGACACACCATCTTTTTTTATAGTTCCCGGCATCAACTCGCAAACTCGTTGTTACCGAGAACCAGGGGATAGATGTTGATGGGGTTTTTTAAGCACTATGTTATTTAAGGAGTACGGTAGGGGTAAAAGGGGTAATTCCCTTCTCAGTCGAAATCATTAAATACCGACCCGACCACAACAGGTAGAGACCGAGCACTTGATGATAGGTGACCGACCACTTGAGATCGGACGACCGGGCATTATTGGATCGACAGCAGCATTCTCAGTTCAAAGGACTATCATGACCGACCTCATGAAGACCGACCAGATAGCGAGATATGCTCCAGAAGATGACACCATATTCTTGCAGAAAAGGGATAAAGTTGTCATACTTTCATAGGGTAAAGTAATAACTTAATATCCTAATAGGATAAAGGAAGTAAATGTAGTTTTGATTAGGAATCCTTATGGGAAAAGGGAATAGTTTTGACTATGAATCCTGATAGGAAAAGGAGACCATCTCCAATTGGGAATTCTTGTACAAATAGGAATCTAGTTTCTTCACCATTATAAATAGGAGGGTAGAGTGACTGTAGAAAAAAGAAAGGGGAAGGCATCATCTGAAAATCATCTCAAGAGTGAGGGATTAGAATCATCAAGTTCCGATTTGTAAAAGCAAAGAAGAGACCCGCGGAGTGTATTTGAGTAATAAAAAGTACCATCCTGTTCTTGTCCGTGGACGTAGGTCGGATCCCAAAATCCACCGAACCACGTTAAATCTCTTTGTCGATTGGTGTGTTTTCCCGTCTCCCGCTAAATTTGCTTTTGGTCCCCCATAACAAAACAAATTCACCGTTGAAGGAGGATACCTCGGAGGTGATATTCCCATATTACCCCGAGACCAAAATCAGCCGTCAACAATATGTAAGTATTACATTATTTATATAATAATTTTATAATATATTATCACAGATATTTTATATTTAATATAATTTCATTATATATTTATGGATTTGTGATATTATATGACCATACAACAGTGGTATTAATGAACTACTCATGAAAAATGTAGGTGTCATGAAAAAGGTGCCATCCTGTGCTTTATTACAAATCATGGCTTTTAAGGGTCTCTATTAGACTGAATCTTTTCCACAAGCTTAAAGGATGGCGACTAAAATTGGCATGGTAATGGAATGGACCTTCGAAATAATTGTGTTTCATATCTTTTTATGTGAATTAAAAAAAGAAAAAGAAAAAGAAAAAGTCCTACATACACATATATGTTCATGTATCAAAGATGAGCTAAAACCAAAAGGGGTGTGAACATTATGTAGAAATTTCTTGATTGGGAATTTGCAAAATTGTGTGAGATCTGATCTTAAATTGTGGGTCAGTTTCTCCATGTAGCCATGTCTAATTTATCACAATAAATGCACCAAAAAGAAAGAAATAAGATCCTTGTATCAAATATGAGCTAAATTGTACGTCTGCTCTTGAAATTGTTGCAGAGAAATCTGAATGAAGCATGACTCGGTTTATATTTTACAGGGAGTCATCTTTATGAACAATCCAATCTGAACTTATTAGGTTTGTCAATTTCGTAAATTATTTATGAAACGATAAATACTAAACAGAGGGATCAACCTAAAACAACATCGCCAATAAGAAAAAAAAACATAGGTTTCAAAATAGAGATTTTTCGGATGGAATTTCAATACTCACTTTTCAATAGTAAAGAGTGATTTATTTCTTTTTTATTATTGTATATTATTTATTTTAAAGTGAGTTCCCTTTAATTTAATAAAATAATATAATTTTTTTTTATAATATCCCTCTTCTATTAATATTATTAGTGTTGGGCCTGCTCTTTCAATTGGTTGATTAAAATTTAATGAATCTTTTTTTTATAATAATTAAAGATTTGAGGAGGAATTTAACTATGTATAGAATTTTATATCCTTAAAAAAAAAAAAAAAATCTTTTGTAGCGCTTTAGGAATAATAATACAATCAAATGTGAAATTTTAGGAAAAAAACCACTGAACTTTTATATATATATAAAGATATAATTTTTTTTTATTTCACATCATCATCATTACTTATAATTATTTGCCAATTAAATCCTTCAATTTAATTAAAATAATGTAAACTTATTTTTATTTGAATGATCTTTTTATAATAAATCTTATTTTTCACTTTTTAATTTACTAATAGATAATCAAATAGACATTTAATATGTGAATAATTTTTTTTTTTTTTTTAGAGTTACTCTTACTTATCAATCAAAACCACTTAACCAGACCAATGTGACATAATGTGATGCTGATGTGTAGGTTTCGTAATCAAAATCTATTTAAATTGTCATGTAAATGGGAATTTGGATCCGGTATTGAATTAAGTTGTCTTAAGTTTTTCATATATTCTGTCAAACGTATTTTAAATAGTAATGCATGGTTAAAATAAGTTACGTATAAATAATTTTCTAATAATTGAAAAATCGATTTTGTCCTAAGATTTTGATCCTATATGGAATATACCCAATAATTAAGATAAGTCCTAATTATTGTTTCTATGGATTAAAAACATGCACCCTTAAATCGATGCAAATATGAATCAAAGTAAATATATCAAAGCAAAAAATAAAATCAGCACAAGTATTTTGTTGACGCAGTGGAAAAACTCGTGCGAGTAAAAAATCACTCCGGGTATATAAGCTACTAGCCAAATCCACTATATTGAGAAAAAAAATACAACGATGGTATAGGACCTATGGTGACAACTTCACCGACTCGAATATATCTAGACTGTAATAACTTGAATAACTTCCCGAGCCCGCACCAAACGATCTTCTTCAAAACCTCTGAAGTTTTTGAGTGGATCAACCTTGCAAACTCACAACGCCAGAACTCCGACTACCAATCCGTTGGGGTTTATCAGGGCGGCGCAGCGAAAGAAGCGCAGTTCGGGTGAAATCGTAGTTTAAATTTTTTAAACTTACGAATAAATTATTCAATATCCAATATTAATAATTCATTCATATTTCATCTAAACTTATTTATTCGATATCATATAACGACATAAATAATATAGTAACTCTGCGAAACTTTTACGAAAATATTTTTCCGTAAAATAGCATAAAACACGTTTCCAACCAAACCGACCGACCAATGCACATGGGGACTGCCCAGGTTAGCCCCAAAATATTTGGACAGTTCGTGGACTGCCCGAACAGTGACCAGTTCACTGTTTGGGCAGCCGTTACCAGGTAATGTCGTTTTTCACCGATTTCGCGTAATTTCACTCCGAAATAATTTCCGATAATTATTTTTCTTAGGCAATTAAAATAAACTTATTTAATTTAATTACTCAATACTTAAAAACTGAAATTTTCTCAAGAAATCAAATTTCTTGAAAATTACAGTTTGACCCCTAAACTTTATATTTTGTTCATTTTAATCCTCAAATTGTCAAATATAATTTTGGATGATTCCAAATCAGTTCTAAAATGATTTTCAACATGTCCAACACATCAAAATATAATTTGGAACAAAATCCCCACTAAAAGATATAATTGCTGAGAGCCCCTTAAGGTTTTTCAATTTTACAATTTAGTCCAATCTTATTCAAAATAAGTCAAAATCAAATCCAATAAATCCCAAATTTGATATCCCAAATTTAGTCCAATCCAATACATCATAATATATCACATATATGAAAAGCCCCAAAATTGGAATAGGTTAAGAACCCTAATTTCTCAAATTACTTCAATTGATCAATTTACACTAAATTGAATAAATTCAATACTTTAATCAATTCTTTAACACACCAAACAAGTCTCACCACTTGAAATAACTCAAGAACAATTCTAGGTCGTAAATGAGTGGCCTTAAAACTCTAGAATGTCAACTTGATTACTAATTAATCAAAAGAATGCTTAATAACTAATTATAAGCATACTTTGTTAATAAACATGCAAACATATTTCCAACAAGTCTCAAACTAATTTAATTACATACTTAAAGAGTAGAGAAAATTCTAAGCAACATATGTTGAAGCTTCAAGAGATGGAAACATTTTTCTAGTTGAAGAAAGTTGGAAAAATACTTACATAATCAAAATTTCCATAAGCTTTTTCCTTTGTTCTTCAATTTTTTTCTCTCAAACTTTACTTGTAATTTTATTTGGTAACTTGTGTTCATTAAAGAAAATGAAACAAAAAATCCTTATATATTTTCCTCAAATAGACGTGAATGAGAGAAAGAAAATATAAGATTTAATTTCAATTTCAATTGATTAGTTACTTGTTCTAAATGATAACATTTACCATAAAGTAATATAACAAGTGTTACCAATCAAATGGTGCCATTTCCTAACTTTGATCATGGTAAAAGATATTTATAAAATAAATAATTTAATCATTTAACATTTAAATAATTAATAATTAAATACAAATATCTTAAATATATGTATTATATTTACATTAAATATCTCAAATACATATATAATGATATATGTCAAATATCATAATTGAAAATTAATTAATGTGTATTTAATAATATCAAATATTAAATACAAATACACATTAATTAGGAAATGACCATTAGGTCCTTTTGCATGTATTTTTCGTTTAACGGTTAAACGATTTATAAATAATCTCCATTATTCATAAAAGTTTCCATAGTGCTCTACTAGTATATTTAATTAGTGAGACTCTTTAGATTCACGCATATCCGTCACGAAATCCAATTTCGTTGTAACGACCGGTGGTTTCTACTACCGTTAACTGTAGTACTGTTACATCGCGGGACGAGTGCTACGTAATATAAAATTTTATCCGAGTATATATACATTCATAGAATGACTTTATGGATAAACATAAAATTCTTTGAAACTTCGATGCGGGATTATGATGTACTATTCCGGACAGCTCATGGTATTTAGGCCGTAACTTCCACAAACGAACTTTGATTTCTATGAATTTTATATCATCAAAAAATTGAGACCGAGATCTACAACTTTTGCGTTGAACATGTTTTCAAATTCGAAACGAAAATAGGTCAAAAATGTAAGTCAAACTCGGATGTATAGTAATTTTGGACTTAATTGGAAGAAAATCTCAAACTTTCTACACTATTGTACACTTCTCTCCAACTTTCCAAATATCATGTAACCCCTTCTATATAAATGGTGTACTATTCATCAAATTCAAAAAATGAGAAGAACAACGGAAAGAAATGAAAAACGTGAGAATGAAGAAGAGTGAATAAGAAGAAGAATAAGAAGAGACTAAAAAGAAGAAAAGAAGGAAGAAACAAGAAAAATGGGTTTGGCAACCATGGATAAGCTAGGAAGATGAAGAAGAAGAATCCAATTGATGAAGGTAATGAATCTTAACCCAAATTGTTATACTTGAGTTTTGATGATAATAGTAGGATGATTTACTTGGATGTAATTATAGATGAGTGTTTCTTGTGCTAAAAATGGTGATTGGGGATAAAACCCCAACTTGTGTAATTTTGGGAAAAGATTAAATGAGGTAAATAGAAAGTATATAGGTTAATATTGAGTGAGATATTGATTATGTTATGGATGTTATTGATGAGTGGTAATTATATCACTATTTCCCACTCATTTAACCTAATATTTTGTATAGTTTCTTGAGTTTTGTAAGCGTTTTGATGTGTTTTATTGTTATTTTACAGATAAATAAAGTTTGGGAAGCATTGGAGGTGATTTGGGGCCAAAATAGTGAAATTGGACAAAAAAAACATTTTGGTAATTTTCCGAGTCGCGACGCGCAGGCCTATGGCGTCGCGACGCCTAACGTACACCGAACAATGCTAACGTGCGCCGGGTCCACAAGTCAGAATCTGAGAAAGTTTGACTTTGCTAACGTACGCCGTGCCACGTGTCACTATCATAGCCGATTTGCTAACGTGCGCCGTGCCATATGTCATCATCCTACGGTACTGACAGTCGCCATCGCCATGTGTCGCCACGTGTCACTCCACCTGTCAGACACGTCATCATCCACATCACCGGTTGATCGAGTCAAATGCCACGTCATTATCAACCAATCACAGCGTGCCACGTGTCATCATTCTATGGTGCCGACAGTCACAATCGCCACGTCAGCTCAATTATTGGCTCACTTATCCGTAATTGACACGTGGCGGATAAGAATCTGAATCAGCCAATCAGAAGCTGCCACGTGTCGCAATAATTGAACTCCCAACCACCTTGCCACGTGTCACCTTATCACCTTATCCAGAATCTAAGCTGACGAACCAGAAGCTGCCACATCGACAAAACGAGCGTAGCGACGTGAGCTGGGCGTTGCGACGCCGACCCCCCACGGTTGGACAGTTATGACCCATGGCGTCACTATTTATACAGATCATGGTGTTGTTGTACAAATTAACTATGTGACAAAGGAAATTGCTCTCTTATCATTTGTGATTAGATCACCAAGATGTATAAATGATAGGAGGTCCTTATGATTAGTTCCTGGATTGAGATAATATGAGACAGTATCAATCCACGAAGGTTTAATCATTAAACATCCCTAGTCAAAGTATTATCGAGATTGGACATCGATAATGCGTAAAAGACTAGTATTACACTTGTGCGCGTTGTGAGGGCATAACGACATAGTTCTCATATATTTGGGTATAGGATACTCATGCAAGTGTAGTAGGAGGTTGTGTTTTACCGATGGTACGGAAAACAGCTTCGCTCTGGATAGACCCCTCGGAATTCTATTGGTAGTATGAATATGTGTCTACAGAAGTCCGAAATCAGGGTAGGTGTATTTGGTCTTAACCTGAGACTTGCACCGCTAATACTTACGACAAGCAATATGCTTTGGTTTTAGGTCGTCCAGGGCTTTAACAGGTTCTATGTATGCCTCTGCTGGGTATATTGAGAATCGTAGTGTGTTGGGTGTGATGTCAAGACGGAAGTATCACTCCAGTCATAGTGGAGATGATGGTCACGTAGGATACGAGACTGGTTCTCTTATATGCTGCAGCTATCGGGATATTATGACTAGGTCATGTATATCCGATTATAGAGACTAGTTACCAGAGATCCGATATGTGCTTCGTACGGGGCAGACACAATTCCAGCCCCAGGCCTAGCACGTGACATCCGATACTGGATCGAAATATGCAATACTACGTATACTACGCCTGATATAGATCACGTATTCATGTAAGGATATTTCTGGAGAATTGGGTAGGCATGACGCTTTGCTAGAAGCCAACCTTGTCTTGTAAATCGGTACAAACGTAGTACTAGGTACTTACGTGTTCGGATAGTCCGACGACCGTATTTACTGCCAACATATCCGGGGATCTCATGGGTCGCTTCCCGAAGATTCACCGATGATGTATGACTCACACTTTATTAATCTGAGATTAATTAGATGAGAGAGAAAATTAATCTGGGATTAATTGCGGAGATATTTTATCTGGGATGAAATATCATTTAAAGAGAGATAACGATTAATTTGGAATTAATCGATAAAATAATATATTCGATATATTATACGAAATTGGATTTCGACGGGGAATTAAAATTAGATTTTAATTCGGGCGAACGAGTTAATTTAGAATTAATTCGTTAGCAACGTGAATAGTGATTTTGCTAGGCATAATTATTAAATTACGTCGCAACGGAAAAATCGTTAAGTTGGAATTAGCGAACCCGTCAAATCATTAGTCACTTTGAGTGATGTGGCAACTTATCACTTGATTGATTGAGTGATGTGAATAGTAGATTGGAGTTGTTGGAAAGCTTTTTGAAAGCTTGAATGACATATATTGTTATTTTAATAATTTGTATATGTTTTATTTTGATTTTTGAAATTAAAAGAAGTGTATTAGATACACTTAACATATAACAACCAAAAACAACTCTCTCTCTTCACTTTTCTCTTCCTCTCTCTCACGCCCACAAAGGGCAGAATTTCTCTCTTCTGTTTCAGCTCACTGCCTAGAATAGAGAGGATGAAATTGATGATTTTTGTGGAAAAAATCAAGAGTGCTAGCACACACCGAAGTCTTGCGAATGTGATAGGGAAACCTACCCGTGAGCTTGGAATCACATCACGAAAGCTTGGAGCTTGGAGGTAGATTCATGGCCGAAAATGGAGGACTCCAAACTGCTCACTGTCGAGACATATGGAGGAGGCAGAAAATTTTTGTTGTCCGCCGCATCGCTTAACCGATCGATGTAAGTATTCCGCAACTTCTTCGATGTATTCGCATGTTGTTTCTATGCTTGATAATCGATCCTCGGGACTTAGAGATTTCCCAACAATGGTATCAGAGCAAGTAAAACATGAAACTTGATTTAGGGTTAAAATTGGGTAAATGTGTTTGAGCATGATTTGATGAAATTGGATGATTAAGTATGCATAAATGATGTTTTATTGAAGTTTTATTGGATCAATTTCATGATATATTGTTTGGAACAATTTTGCCCAAAAATCATGGCTTGGCCGAATGATGAACTTGCCCTAACGTCTTGGAATTTTTGATTTTTGATTCATTGGATGACTTGAAATCAATTGGGAATGTTGAATTGGATTTAATTCGATTGAATTCGAATTGGACATAATTAACCCTACCATTGCCGAGACTTTGAAGCATGAAAATGGGTTTGATTTTTGTTAAAATGTGTTGACATGTTTTAATGTTAATAAGCATAATTAATTAGGCTAATTGATGTTTTAGAAATGTTAATTTAGTTGATTAATTATGGCAATGCACTTTGTTTAATTAAATATGAAATTTGGAATTTTTGTAGTTTAATTAAATGGGCTTAAATTGGATTTGGGCTTGTAAAGTTGTTATTGGGCTTATTGGGCTTGGTTGTACCAAGATGGGTTTAGGCTAAATTGGTTGGATCCAATTGGGCCCAAAACCATTTCCATAAAGTCCAAATGCGACTAATGAACCTTATTAATTTTAATTGGGCCTAAATAGATTTCTAGGCTTATGGGGTTATTCCTTGATTGGGCTTTGGTTATTGGGTTTGACCCAAGTTGACCAAAAGTCCATGCCTTATGAAATTAATTAAAAGCCGATTGGACTTTAATTAAATTAACGTTGGACGTTAATCGGGCTTTGAGACCCCGTAACGATTAAATTTTGAATTTAAGTCTTAAAGGTTCGTTAATAAAGTGTAATATTTAATTTGGAATTAAATAGCGGATTAGTATTAAATACATATTAAATTGGATTTAATGTTGTAGTTTAATTTAATTCAAGAATTTGTACTTTGAGTACTTATTCGCAAAACGAGTTTGACTCGTGCAAAATCAAATCGTTGTTTGAACATTGGATGGTCATTAATTATCAGATTAATTAATTGGATTAGATTGATTGATAACATGCTTGTATGAATACATGGTTGCGATGCATGAATAATGTATATCAGATGGATATTAGATGGGTGGGGCAATTCTGGAAATTATTGTAATAAATTTAGAATTTATTAATTGGACCTGCGTGTCCAGCCTATTACCTTCTTTCTCATTGTATTTCTCTTCTCACATATTCCCCTCAATGTAAATGAGGTTTCTTTAGAAGTGTTATGTAACGGGTAGAAGTAAATACTTGTGCTAGCGGGAGAGAGGAAAGTGAGAGATTTGTTCTAGGAACAATGTGTTAAGTATCCATCCGCATATCATTATTATTTTATTTACGTGCCTTATTATGTGTTTAGAATGCATGTTTAAGGGTGTATGATGATGAGACCTTAACAAAGATAATAAATTGGTTGCCAATTTACACTCGAAAAACCCTCACAAAATATTAAGCGTTTTTCCTTCCATTGCGTGATTCTTACTCAAGATCTAAGACTGACATTGGTTTGTTGGCCAAAGTTAAGGCCTTTGTCCGTCGAGGATGTGTTTGAATCACGAGAGATTTGTTCCATATCGGTGTCTTGTCCAAGTTGTGGTTGGTTGGCCAAAGTCAAGACCACTTCTTGTCCATCGACATTGATTACGAAGCTTTCCATGGTCAATGGGTTCCGTTTAACTGGGATCACTAAGTTTGTTGTGCCAAAGCCAAGGTTTAGTTGATTCAGAGGAAAAAGGTTAGGCAATATATTGGATATATTAGCATATATGAGATATATGTTTCGACTTGGATGTCCACCTACTGGATCTAGGAATTGGATGGGATCCAATTGATCTTAGAGATCTACCTAGTTAATTATCATACAATTTGTTGGCCAAAGTCAAGATTGTGTGCTATTTAACGGGATCCTAGCCCACTAGGAAACACGGTTTCCCGAGTACTCAATAGAGGGTTAGAGGCTCGCCGAAAAATAGTGGGAGACAAGTATTGAATTTGCAATATTCGTTTAGTAACTTGCCATACGCGCTCATATCAAATATTTCGTCAATATAATTAATATATAGTTGGACTAATATTTAATTGTTCTTTTAATAAAACAGTTGGACTGTATTCAAACTATTTTATTTATAGTTGATTATATAATTGGATTATAGTAATCAATATATTTGAATTAACATTTAATTATAGTTGATTTTATAATTGGATTATAGTAATCAATATAATTGAATTTAACCTATTAAATTATAGTTGATTATATAGTTGGACTATAGTAATCATTATAATAAAAGTACCTAAAATCGTTGATTAAATAGTTGGACTATTAGAATCAAGATAAATTGAAAGATTAGTGTTTAAAACATAATCCTGGGAGAAAATGTATTTAAACGACTTTAATTTTCAAATTGGGAATATAATTTCAGGATGGTCCTGGAAACTAATAAGTTACTTTATTTGATAAAATAACATATTAGGCCTAAGCCCGGAGTTAAGCAAATAGTAGAGCATGATATTTGGAATATTCATGTGATGATAACTTTAGTGCTTAATCCATTATACTTGCCAAATAGACTCCTTAATTTCTTAATCAGAACTAAGGATTAGATCCTTAAAGTATGATAATGAAATTGAAGGATCTTCATAGATCTATTTTTAGATCTTTGAAGTAGAAATTGCAATAGTAAACTCTTGGTGAGTTAATGGCTATTCTCAATGAGATAAAGCCAGAGTTTGCAATAAGGCAAGAAGCGCAAGGCGCACCTTACTTCGACATTCTAGAAGGCCAAGGCTTGGCCAAAGGCTTGGCCAAAGGTTCTGGAGTGTGGAAAAGGGGCAAAGGCAAAATCATTATAATCTTCTGGGAAGATAAATGACATATCCCAAAATATCAGCCTAAATTGTGGCAAACGGGATCGCGGAAACGTGACTGCCGTTTGGACAAGGCAGACATGAAGGAATTGAATAACGAGCAAGGCTCTGACTTCAAATATGTTTGTCATAAAAATGTTCACTACTAGTATTAAAATTGGATTTTAGATACTAGATGTGGTACATATATATGTACTGGTGTACAGAATCTGCTGAGAGCAGAATACTGACTTCAGTTGAGATTAATCTGCGAATTGAAAATGGGACGAAAGTCGCTGTTTTAACTGTAGATGCCTAAGTTTAGGAACTACCCTTCGGGTATGTACTTAAATTAGGAATTTGTTGAAATGTAACTAGTTTGACTAGATATATTATCTCTATATCAGGATTTAATCCGTTGCGGATATACCTTTATATTCTAGAACACTTATTATATAAAGATGATATTGAGATAAACACATTAGATGTGAATAACAGTATTTATATTTTGAATATAAATAAATCTCAAACGTATAACATGACAAACAAATAGCTCAAACTGATTTAAATCAGTTGAAACTTAAATTGTGGCATTGCTGTCTGGGACACAATTAAACAAGACTCGTATATCCACACTTTCGAAGAGTGGGTACTAGGACAAATTTGATTCCATTCAAATAATGTCTACGAATCTAGTTTATAGGCAAAGTGCCTATAACACTATTTACTTGGTAAAAGTGCAAATGCCACCGATCTGTTAGCCCTAGTTCATAGTGAAGCAAGTGGGCCCATGTCTAGCTAGGCTAGATGTGGATATGAATATTTCGTGACCTTTACGGATGTGGCATCACGTTATGGTTATGTGTTTCTTTTGAAACACGAATCGAAAAATTTTAAAGTTTTGACACGAAATAGACAAACAGATCGGCTAAAGTATAAAACCATCACGGTAAGACCATGATGAAAATACTTAAGCAATAAGTTTCTTAAACACTTGAAAGAGTATAGTATTCTTTCAATGAGGACTCCTCCCGGAACACGTCAATTTGATGGTGTGTCCGAATGGATAAACCGAATTTTGTTAGACATGATAAGGTTAATCATGAGTCGCTCTGAGCTACCATTTCCTTCAACGGATAAGCATTAACACGCAGAACTTATTTAGAATAAGGTTCCATAAAAATATGTTTGACAGACTTCATATTAGATATGAACAGGAAAGAAACCGGTTTCTCATTCCTGAAGATTTGGGTATGCTAGGCATATGTTTGGATGATACCAAACTAGAACCCAAATCGGATAAGTGCCAAATTCTTGGTTATCCTAGGGATACCAAAGTATAGTACTTATACAACTCACTAGAGAACAATGTAATTGTTGCTCGCCATGTGGTTTTCCTAAGAGGAATACCTATATGCAGTGGTAAGTGGGAGGAAAGTAAAACTCGATGAAAATCGGAGTAGTACTATTTCCGGCACCGATTCCTTAATGGAACACAAATAGTTCATCAAGGATGAAACTATACTAATAATCTTCGAATACACAAGAACCACGTAAGTCGGAGAGAGTCAAAAAACAACCTGGGGTATGGGTTTCTGATCTCCCCTCATAAAGATGTAAATATTATTGAGGAAGACGAACTGACTACGTATGAGGAAGTGATAAAAGGTATCGACTCCCTATTATGGCAAAGTGCCATGATATCCGAAATGGATTCCATGTACATCAACTTAGTTTAGATAATAGTTGATGTACCGAAGGATTGTGCCTATTGGTACTATATAAGTCTTCAAGGAAGACATACATGGAAGGCAACATACCAACGTACTAAACTAGGCTTGTAGTGAAAATGTATCGTTATCAACATTGTGTTGATTACAACGAAATCTTTTACAGTTTGCCACGGTAAATCCATTTGGATAATGCTTGCTGATGCTGCATGTTTCATTTATGAAATGTGGCAGCTGAATGCCAAGACCGGTTTCCTTAACGGAAACCTTTAGGAGGATGTTTACAACATCCTGATGGTTTTTTCATACCAAAACTAGCAAACAAGGTTTGCAAGTTATTCGATCCATGGATGGATTGAAGCAAGCATGCGTTTCTTGGAATTATCGTTTTGATGTAATCATAATGGTGTATGATTAATTCAAAACGAAAATGATTCTTGTGTATATAAGGAGGTTAGTGGGAGCGCACTGAAAGTGAAAGTCCTAAATAATGATGACATATCATTTCTTGGAAATGATATTCCCAATACAATCGGTGAAAGCTAGGCTTTCGAGAAAATTCTCCATAGAATTCTTGGAGAAACAACCTTTATTCTAGGAATAAAGATCTACTGGATAGATTTAAAGTTGTTAACACTCTCCGAGAACTCGTACATTGAAAAATGTACGCGACCTGATGTCCATACG
>SKCR01037227.1:0-14540 GCA_019454045.1 Zanthoxylum bungeanum
ATGATTTTAATATGCGATGAATGAATTTTAAATGCATGTTTATTCTATTTTTTTAGTCATGGTTTCTCCAATTATTTCCATACTCTCAAACAATAAATTAACTGGAGAAAATTATGTTAAGAGGAAAAGTAACATGAACGTTATCCTGGTCTGCGAAGACCTAAAGTTTGTCCTGACGGAGGAGAGTACTCCAGAGCCGGCCAGAAATGCTGGCCAAGCTGTGCGTGATGCCTACCAGAAATGGGTCGCAGCAAATGAGAAAGCCTGCTGCTACTTGCTAGCAATGATGTCTGAGGTTCTTGCTGCAAAGCATGAACCTATGGCTTTTACATCTCAGATGATGGATTCATTGCAGGGCATGTTTGGGCAGCCTTCGGAGCTTCAATGTCATGAGGCCATGGTCTCAGCTATTACTGCTAGGATGAAGGATGAGACATCAGTCCGAGAGCACGTCTTGAGGATGATTATTTATCTCAACACTACTGAAACCCATGGAGCTCGTATTGACGAGCATAGCTAGGTGACCATGATTTGGAAACTCTTCTGAATAGTTTCATGTAGTTTAAAAGCAACTATGTGATGAACAAGTTGACTTTTACTTTGACGCAATTGCTTAATGAGCTCACTTATTATGAGTCCATGCTTTTGGATCCTCGTAAGTCTGGTGCTAAGGCAAATGTTGCCGAGTCTTCTAAATCTGAAAAGATGAAGAAGAATAACATTGGGAAGGCTAAGGCAAAGCCAATGAAGAAGAAGAATGAGAACAAGAAAGACTTCAAGGATTCCAAGCCCAAGGGAAAATATTTCCACTGTAACAAGAATGGGCATTGGAAAAGGAATTGTCCTAAATACCTTGTTGAGTTGAAGGAGAAAAAGGAAAAAGGTAAATATGATTTACTCGTTGTCAAATCTCTATTAGTGGAGGATGATAAATCTTACTAGATTGTTGACTATGGAGCCACTAACCACGTTTGTTCTTTTTTGCAGCTACTTGACTCATGGAGGGACCTTGCTGATGTGACTAGACCATGATGGTCGGGACATGGGATGCCATTTCAGAAGTAGCAGTGGGAGTTTCTAGTTTAAATTTTACAAATAACAATTATTTAAATTTGAACAATGTGTTATTCATTCCTAGTTTTCGCAGGAATTTGATTTATGTTTCTAAACTTTTGGATGATGGTTATTCAGTTTCTTTTAATAGCAATTTAGTTATTATTGGTAGAAATGGATTGACCATATGCACAGGAAACTCAGAAAATAACTTATATGTGTTAAGACCATTAACACATAGGTCACTACTCAACGCTGAAATATTTAAGGTTGAGAAACCTAAAACTAAACGGCCCAAGACTTCTCACGATGAAATATATATATGGAATCTTAGACTTGGTCATATCAACCTTGACCAGATAGACAGATTGATAAAGAACAGAGCCTTAAACCAGTTAAAGCTCGGAACTTTACCAGTCTATGAATCATGTTTAGAAGGAAAAATTACTAAGAGACATTTTACTGGAAAAGGTATAAGAGCCAGTAAACCAATTGAGCTAATACATTCGGACGTTTGCGGACCGATGAATGTAAGAGCCCGAGGTAGTTATGAATACTTCGTTACATTCATTGACGACTATTTTAGATATGGTATGTTTACCTAATGCATCACAAATCATATACTTTTGAAAAGTTCAAAGAGTATAGTGCTGAGGTTGAAAACCAGTTAGGTAAAACAATCAAGAATCTACGATCAGATTGTGGAGGAGAAAACCTTGATATAGATTTCGAGGAATTCTTAGTTGAGCATGGGATAATATCCCAGTTCACAGCACCTGGAACACCTCAGCAAAACGGTGTTGCAAAGAGGAGAAATCGGACTCTACTAGACATGATGAGATCTATGTTTAGTTATAGCTCACTATCTAGTTCATTCTGGGGATATGCACTGCAAACAGCAATGCATATCCTTAATATAGTTCCATCTAAGTCTGTTCCTAAGACTCCCTTAGAGTTGTGGAATGGTCGTAAAACTAGTTTACGACATTTCCGCATATGGGGGTGTCCAGCACATGTGCTGAAGAACAAGACTACAAAGTTGGAGCCACGTTCTCAGGTGTGCCTATTTGTAGGCTATCCTAAGGAGACTATGGGTGGATTCTTCTATAGTCCTGATGATAACAAATTATTTATATCGAAAAATGCTACGTTTCTAAAGGAGGACTATATGAGGGAGTTCAAGCCTCGAAGTAAGGTGTTACTCGAGGAGTTACTTGCTGGTTCGACCAGCACACCATCGTCAACGACAATTGACAAATACATAGCACCTTCGACATCTGAGAGTTAGATGCATGTTCGTTAGAATGATCTACCACCTAGACACAGTGGGAGGGTTGTACGACAACCAGATTGCTACCTTAGGGTTTGAGGGGCATAAGTTGTCACATCTAACAATGGTATAGATGATCCATTGACCTATCGTAATGCAATGGATGATTCTAACAAAGAGGAATGGCTCAAAGCCTTGAACCTAAAGATGAAGTCCATGTACTCCAACTCAGTCTGGGAACTTGTAGACCAACCTGATATGGTGAAACCAATAGGTTGCAAGTGGATCTACGAGAGGAAAAATGGAGCAGATGAGATGGTACAGACCTTCAAGGCCAGGCTAGTGGCCAATGGTTATACCTATAAAGAGAGAGTTGACTATTAGGAAACTTTCTCGCCAGTAGCCATGCTCAAATCCATCTGCACTCTTCTATCCATTTCCGCACATTATGACTATGAAATATGGCAAATGGATGTCAAGACTGCATTCTTTAATGTCAATCTTGATGAGAGTATCTATATGGTACAACCAGAAGGGTTCATAGCCCAAGGTCAAGAGCAAAAGGTTTGCAGGCTGCAAAGGTCCATTTATTGACTTAAACAGACATCTCGATCTTGGAATTTTAGATTTGATACGACGATCAAGACTTATGATTTTGAGCAGAATGTAGATGAGCCTTGTGTATACAAGCATGTCATTGACGAGAATGTGGTTTTTCTTGTTTTATACGTCGATGATATTTTACTCATTGGGAATGATGTAAAGATATTATCGGACGTGAAAACCCGGCTAGCTAACCAACTCCAAATGAAAGATTTGGAGAGGCCAGTTATGTTCTTGGGATTCAGATACTTCGGGATCGCAAGAAACGACTGTTAGCTATGTCTCAGGCATCATATATCGACAAGATCCTTGTGCGATTTGGGATGTAGAATTCCAAGAAAGAAAATCTTCCTTATCGACATGGAATTCATTTGTCAAAGGAACAGTCTCATATGAAACCTCAAGATGTTGAGGAAATGACATATATCTCATACGCCTCAGCAACTGGTAGTCTCATGTATGCTATGTTATGCACGAGACCGGACATCTAATTTACAGTGGGAGTAGTCAGTAGGTTTCAGTCAAACCCAAGATTGGATCACTGAGTGGCTGTGAAACACATTCTCAAGTATCTTAAGAGAACGAGAGATTATATGCTTGTGTATTCTGGTGAGGATATTATCCTAAGGGGATATACAGACTCTGATTTTCAAACAGATGTCGATTCTAGGAAATCAATATCTGGATCAGTGTTTACCGTAGGTGGTGGGGCTATAGTATGGCGGAGTATAATGCAATCTTGCATTCCTGACTCCACCATGGAGGCTGAATATGTAGCAGCTTGTGAAGCAGCTAAGGAAGCAGTCTGGCTCCGTAAATTCTTGGGAGATCTGGAAGTTGTTCCAGACATGGATAGACCACTCACACTTTATTGCGATAATAGTGGTGCAGTGGAAAACTCCAAAGAACCAAGAAGCCACAAGAGGGGAAAGCATATAGAGAGGAAATATCATCTCATCAGGGAGATAGTGCAGAGAGGAGACGTTACTGTCACAAAGAATGAATCCGCAGGGAACCTGGCTGATCCGTTTGCAAAAACCTTGTCGGCTAAAGTGTTTGAAGGTCTCCTAGATGGTCTAGGATTACATGACTATAGGCACTACATTTTTACATATAAGTCCCGATGATGAGCCTCGTATAGAGGCGCTACCCTTTAAGTTGCTGAAGTCGCGGGAAATGGACATCGGAAGGGAAAAATGAGAAATCAATACCTTGTTGGACTTAATTCGTTTGCTTAGCTTCGGGTTTGCTAGTTAGATCTCTGTTTTAAAATTTATCCTCGGCCCAAAATCCTGTAAGCCACACACCAAGCCCACACGCCCAAGCCCACCAACTAGCCATCCTACACGCCCATAAGCCTCAAAGCCCATCAAACCCATCCAAAATAATAATTAACACATTAAACACATGTTAAAATCTAATCAAATCACCTTCCCGAATTAAAGAAATCTAATCAAATCACCTTCCCTAATTAAAGAAATCAAATCAAATCCCACAAATTACCTTCCTAAAGTAAATAGATTTTTCCTTATGACACACTAATTAAAATATATCCTTCATAATTACATGATCTCTTTCCTACCCGTACAAGAACAACCTCAACCCTCTTCTATAAAAAGACATATAAACCAAACCCTTTCTTCTCCTAAAGAGCATTAATGCCTAAAAAAACCAGAAAACCCTTCACGCCATAACTCTCTTCTTCCTCAATCTTCTTTCTCTCTCTCGGAAATTATCAAAGAAGATAAACCCTAAAATACACAGCCCACAAAGCAGCTCAACACCCTCATGCACTGCCTCCAATTCACCTCTCTCGGTGACACACAGCCACACAAACCCTAATCTTCTTATCTCTTCACGCCCTCTCTCTCCTGGACTCTCCCATCTCTCTATTTATAAACCCTAGACGCAACACAACCCTTGCCTTAACAAAAAACGCACAGTTAAGTCGTAAGCACACATGCCTCTCACCCCACCTCCTACACACACATGTCGACCAAACAAATCTAAGTCACCTCACACAATAACCAACAAAGCTGCCCTCCACATGAAGGCCACCCAACCGAACAATAACAAATGCCCCACTGCCACAAATACACGCCACACTAGCCGATCCAACAAACAAAAATAACCCTAAAACCCTTTAAACCACGTGAAACCAAGAAAACCGTAAGCATTAAAACCTAGCTTCTTCTGCCTTCACGTCCCTTGACCATACACAGCAGCACACCTTAATCGACCAAAATAAAATTAAAACCACAGCTTAATCATCCCAGAACCAGTCCAGAATTCATACTAAAACACGCCCCTTAAATAGCCCATGCATTCCCCCAAAACACTCCGAAAAATACCGCAAACAGTAACCAAATACAACGACCAGAAACAATAGTAAAAATAGAGAAAACAGCAGCCCAAAACAACGAGGCAACAAAGGAAAACAGTGAACAAGTAAATCAGAAATGTTGCGGAGCATCAACCCTTCCGAAAATCGCGTAACGCACTTCCAAGAGGTGACTTAAGAGGTTAGACCTGAGGGCACCCTATTACTTATTCCCATTCTTTGTTCTGTTATTTATCTATTATTATTTCGTTGTATGCGCATTGTTGGTCTAGGTATGTTGTGGCCATTGGATAAATGATTTTGTGTTATCTATCATGGTATATCATATGGAAACCCAGACGTAAATTTCGTATCCGAATCTGATTGGACGGTAGTGCTGTCTAAACTTGGGATACAATTCCACGTACCGCTTGAGAAACGCAAATATTTCGTTTCATCTAATCTTGTGTTTATTCGTTATTTATTAGAAATAGCATGTTATTTTTATGGATGATTTAGTTGTTTAGTATGTTATTTTTATGCATGATTTAGTTGTTTCTTTCGCACTAGGAGCATAATTATATCTCTTCAATGTTTATGTTTAGACAATAGATTATTTATTTTTGTTTCTGTATTCATCAATTTAATGTGTCCATGAGATTGTGTGCTTGCCATTACTTCGACTTACTTTTATGCATGAAAACTTAGATATAGGTTATATGCAAACTTAGATATAGGTGTTATTGTTGGACAATTATGACCCATAGAGTAACTATTTGTACATATCATGGTGTTGTTGTACAAATTAACTATGTGACAAAGAGATTGCACTCTAATCATTTGTGATTAGATCACCTAGATGTATAAATGATAGGAGGTCCCTATGATTAGTTCCTGGATTGAGATGATATGAGACAGTATCAGTCCACGAATGATTAATCATTAAATATCCCTAGTCGTAGTATTATCGAGACTGGACATCGATAATGCGGAATAGACTAGTATTACACTTGTGCGTGTTATGTGAGATCATAACAGCATAGTTCTCATATATTTGGGTATAGGATACTCATGCAAGTGTAATAGGAGGTTGTGTTTTACCGATGGTACGGAAAACAGCTTCGCTCTGGATAGACCCCTCGGAATTCCATTGGTAGTATGACTATGTGTCTATGGAAGTCCGAAATCAGGGTAGGTGTATTTGGTCTTAACCTGAGACTTGCATCGCTAATACTTACGACAATCGGTATGCTTTAGTTTTGGTCGTCCAGGGCTTTAACCGGTTCTGTGTACGCCAATGCTGGGTATATTGAGAATCGTAGAGTATTGGGTGTGATGTCAAGATGGAAGTGTCACTCCAGTCATAGTGGAGATGATGTCACGTAGGATACGGTACTAGTGCTCTTAAGTACTGCAGTCATCGGGATATTATGACTAGGTCATGTATATCCGATAATAGAGACTAGTTACCAGACATCCGACATGTGCTTCGTACGGGGCAGACACGACTCCAGCCCCAAGCCTAGCACGTGACAATCTGATACTGGATCGCAATACGCAATACTACGTATACTACGCCTGACATAGATTATATATTCCAGTAAGAATATTTCTGGAGAATTGGGTAGGCACGGTGCTTTGCTAGAAGCCAACCATGTCTTGTAAATCGGTAAGCACGTGGTACGAGGTATGCACGTATTCGGATAATCCGATGACCGTATTTACTGCCAACATATCCAGGGATCTCTTGGGTCGCTTCCCAAAGATTCACCGATGACAGTTGATTTAAATTAGAATTAATCTGGGATTAATTAAGAGAGAAAATTAATCTTGGATTAATTAAGATGGAGAAAATTAATCTAGGATTAATTGAGGTATTATTTAATCTGGGATTAAATGTGTTCAGAAAAGAGAGAACGCGATTAATTTGGAATTAATCGGTAGAATAAATTTATTTGTTAAATTTGATTTTTCTATTTAATTTATTTGTATGGGCTAAAATTAATATATCGGATATATTAATATGAATTGGATTTCATTACGAAATTAAAGTTGGACTTTAATGCGAACGAGCGAATTAATTTAGAATTAATTCGTAGACGACATTCGTAATATATTTGCGAGGCATCGTTATTTAATTAAATTAGATTTAATTATTTAGCGATAAAAGTTCGTTTAATTAGATTAAACGAACCGAGCCGCGGCAAATATTCGTAGAGATATTTGATTTTGAATTCAAATGTGGGGCCCACTTTAATGTGGTAGTTGGGAGGGTAGTTGGCATTTATGCCAAGCCACCCACCATCCAACTACCTTGGAATGGTTTTGGTGAAACCATTTACCCAACTACCTTGTTTAGGTAAAAAGGGTAAATTGGTTTTACCTAAAACTCTTCTCTCTCTCTTCACTTGTGTATGCAACACACTTGTAACACTTGGAAGAACTTGGAAACCCTAAAATCCTCTCATGATGGGCGTGAACTATGGCCTCCCTCTCTTTGATTTTGTGGCAAAATCAAGTTAGCTAGCACTTGGAGAAATCAACAAAGGTGATAGGGAAACAACTTCAAAAGCTTGGAATCAACAAAGGAAGGATCTTGGAGATCTTCAACTGAAAGCTTGGAATCAACAAAGGAAGGATCTTGGAGATCTTCAACTCAAAGCTTGGAATCAACAAAGGAAGCATCTTGGATCTTGGAACTTCTTCTCAAAATTTTAAAAGCTCAAATCCATTCAATGTAAGTAATTCCGCAACTTATTTTGAATTTGTGAACATGTTTTCATGCTTATTAGATCCTTGGCATGTTCTAGGAACACTAACAATGGTATCAATAGCCAATTTTAAGCATGAAAATTTTAGGGTTCATGAGACTAAAATTTGGGGCTTTTATGTTTTGAGCATGATTTCTTCCAATTGATGCTTTAAGCATGCTTATAATATGTTAACTTAGAGTTATTCATGATTAGATTTGAAATAAATTGATTGGATCAAAAATTAAAAAAATATTAGGGTGACCGAATACAGCAGTGAATAGTACTGCAGTTTTTGATTTTTTGTAACATGAAATGATGTATTTAAATGCATGTTTAAATGTTGATTGTTGGTTTGATTGGATTAGAATCAAAGTCAATAATGTTTATGTTAAAATAAAAGAGCATGTTGAGCATGAAATGATGAATTTAGGATTCAATTTGTGTTGAGAATGAAATGATGTATTTTGTCTTCAATTTGTGGTGTGCATGAATTGATGGATTAAGCTGTTGGTTATTATCTAGGTCCCAAGATCAAACAAGCAATGAAAATCATGTGTGAATACATCAATGGAGGTAGCGGAATACTCACATCGATCGGTTGAGTCGATTTGAAGACGATTGAAGCCGCAAAACCCACTGGTTTGGTGCGCCCACTGCTGCAGTTCGTGCTCACTGGTTTGGCAGTTTCGGGTCTCATTTCGAAGCTCCAAACTCCGTCGGATGAGTCCCGCCTCATGGGTGAACCTCCCTACCACCTTCGCAAGTCTCGTAGTGTGCTAGCACTTGAATTTTCACCATGAAAACCCACTCATGCTTCCCTAATATTCACGCCCAAATGAAGTTCAAAACCAGTGAGCAAAGCCACTGTTTTGGCGTGAGAGAGATGAGAGAGTGAGAGAGAGAATTGTGTTTTTGACTTAATGAAAAATGTGTAAAACTTTTGATTATATATTTTCCAAAATAAATAATCAATTTCATTTAATTAAATCCAATTTATCAAATGAAATTTGGAGCCAAAACTTAAAGCTTTTCCCTCCAAAATGCTTTTACACTTTATGTCAAGTCCATCACTATTCACATCAAGTCACTTTAATAAAGTGACATGTTGTCAAATCACATCATTCAAAGTGACAAGTGATTTGACGCTTGATGCGACTAATGATTTGACGCTTGATGCGACTTGCGATGCCGCACTCGAATTCCAAATTAACGATTTTCCGTTGCGTCGTAATTAAATGATTACGCCTAGCGAATTCACTATTCACGTCGCTAACGAATTAATTCTAAATTAATTCGTTCGCCCGAATTAAAATCTAATTTTAATTCCGCGTCGAAATCTAATTTCGTTTAATATATCGAATATATTAATTTAATCGATTAATTCCAAATTAATCGTTATCTCTCTCTAGACGATATTTTATCCTAGATAAAATGTCTCTGTAATTAATCCTAGATTAATTTTCTCTCTCTTCTATATAATCCCAGATTATTTAAGAGTGCGAGTTATGCGTCATCGGTGGATTATCGGGAAGTGACCTATGAGATCTCCGGATACGTTGGCAGTAAATACGGTCGTCGGTGTATCCGAATCACGTACGTACCAAGTACTACGTTCTACCGATTTACGAGACAAGGTCGGCTCCTAGCAAAGCACGATGTCTACCAAATTCTCCGGTCATATCATTTAAGAATATTAAGATCTGTATCAAGCATAGTATACCATTGTATTGTGTATATCGGCCCAGTATCTGATAGTCACGTGCTAGGGCTAGGGCTGGATAAGTGTCTGCCCCGTCCGAAACACATATCGGATGTCTGGTAACATAGTCTCTATAATCGGATATTCATGACCTGGTCACAATATCCCGATTGGATGCGCATCACTCAAGAGCACTAGTACCGTATCCTGCGTGACATCATCTCCACTATGACTGAAGTGATACTTCCGTCTCGACATCACACCCAATACACTACGACTCTCTGATAAACCCAGAAGTGGTGTACGCAGAACCGGTTAAAGCCCTGTACCACCAAGACCAAAGTCTATCGATTATCGTAAGTATTAGCGATGTAAGTCTCAGGTTAAGACTATACACACCTACCTTGATTTCGGCCTCCCATAGACACATAGTCATAATACCAATGGGATTCCGAGGGGTCTATCCAGAGAGAAGCTGTTTCCCGTACTATCGGTGAAACACGACCTCCTATCGCACTTGTATAAGTATCTGATACTTATATATATGAGAACTATGCCGTTGTACCCTCACAACGCACACAAGTGCAATACTAGCCTATTCTGCATTATCGATGTCCAGTCTCGATAATACTCCGGCTAGGGATATTTAATGATTAATCATTCGGGGACTGATACTGTCTCATATCATTCTCAATCAAGGAACTAATCATAGAGACCTCTCTTCATTTATATATCTATGGTGATCTAATCACAAATGATGAGAGTGCAATTTCCTTGTCACATAGTTAATTTGCTACAACAACACAATGATCTGTGCAAATAGTGACGCTATGGGTCATTTTGTCCAACAATCTCCCACTTGGCACATAGCTAGTCACTCAAGTGTCCCACACCCGAACTATGTACGGTTCGCTCAAATTGCTGAGGAAAGGTTTTCGTCAGCGGATTTGTTTGATTATCGTTTGACGCGATTTATACGATCATCACATCGCCACGATGTATGATCCGAAAGAATCAGATGATATAAAAGAATATATCTGGATCGTCGATGAGACCTTTAATTCCTTAGCCTGTCCTGACTCCTAGCTCAGCTGCTAACAGAACTATATCTAATCTAATTAGATTTATTTTCGATCCAAATGGCTTCTTTTGCTGCCTCAGCTGCAGCAATAATCCGCATTTGTTGTTTATTCGGTCAACAGTTATCTTGCTTGGAAGATTTCCAGCTCACTGTCCCGTTATTCAAACTTTATAGTACCGTAGTATTTAATTGTTTGGAAACTTACAGCGGTGATCCCAGTCACTTCAAGTTCTCATCTCCATAGTTTAAGACAACATCTTTAGTTCTCTCAGATACTAACAGATGTTCTTAATCTTTAATCCAGTGACTATCACTTGGATTGACCTGATCGTGACTCCATATGCTCGAAGCGTATGAGACACCCTATCAAGTACATTTTAAATGTACAATTTCCCAGAGAGTGTTAACAACTCCAAATCTATCCCAGTAGATCTTATTCCTTGAATAAAGGTTGTTACTCCCCAGAATTCTACGGAGAATTTCTATTGAAAGAATATCTATGAAAGCCAAGCTTTCACCAATTGCTTTATTGGGAATTTCACTGTCAGTGCGCTCCCACTAACCTCTTTATATACACAAGAATCATTTCGTTTTGAATTAAATCATAAACCATTATGATTACATCAAAACGTCAGTTCCAAGAACCTTATGCTTGCTTCAATCCAAACATGGATCGAATAACCCGCAAACCTTGTTTGTCGGTTATACAAAATCCTCAGGATGTTGTAAGAATCCTCCAAGAGGTTTCCTTTTCAGGAAAGCGATTTTGATCTATAACTGACACATTTCATAAATGAAATACGCAGTTATCAACAAGCATCTTCAAAATGGATTTACCATGGCAACAGGTAAAAGGTTGACCGTTATTAACACAATGTTGATAACGATACCTTTCCGTCAAAAGCCCATCTTTGTACGTTGGTATGTTGCCTTCCATGTATGTCTTCCTTGAAGACGTTAATGTACCAATAGGCACAATGCCTTGTGGTACAACAACTAGTATCCAAAATAGTTGTTATACATGGAATCCATTTCGGACTTATGGCACTTTGCCATAATAGGGAGTCGATACCTCGTATCACTTCCTCAAAACATGATCTGTGCAAATAGTGACGCTATGGGTCATTTTGTCCAACATAAGCATGATTAATTAAGTTAATTGGTATTTTGGAAATATTGAGTTTAATTAATTAATCATGACTAATACATTTTAATTAAAGTAATTGTGATATTTGGAATATTATAATTATGTAAATAAGCCTTTAATTAAGAATTGGGCTAAAAGTGTGTATTTGGGCTTAATGGGCTTGGTTTGACTAAGTTTGGTTTTGGATTTTTGGATTGGATCCAATTGGGCCCAAAACCAATTCCATAAGGTCCAAATACATCACTTGGCCCTTTAAAGAATTTAATTGGGCCTAATGGGCCTAAATTGATTTGTTGGCAATAAGGTGATTCCTATTGGGCCTTGGCATTTTGGGTTTGATCCATTATGGCCAAAGCCCATGCCTTAAGAATCAATTAAAATCCCATTGGACTTTAATTGAAATGACATTGGATGTTATTGGGCCTTTGAGACCCATTAAGATTGGATTTGGAATCCAAGTCTTTAAGGCTTATAAGTTGTTGGTTTCTATAATTAGTCCCAAAGAAAGAATAAGCCATAGAAATACATATAATATACATGCAAAGCTTGAAGTATGGCGGAATCATACTTACAAAGCTTTGTGACGAAAATGGTGAAGAGGATCTTTGAGCCTCCAAGGTGGGTGTTATGCGGCCAAGAACAAGAATGTGAGAAGCTTCAAGTCTTTGGGCTATTTTCAGCCAAGAACAACAGTGTGAGAAGCTTCAAATCTTCTAGTACTCCAAGCTCCAAGGCTGTTTCCCTATCACCTCATTTGATCCCTTGTTGTGCTAGCAAAATGGAGAAATGAAAAACAATTTTTCTGCCATGGATGAAGCTCACGGCGTGCGTGAAGAAGAATGAGAGGAGAGTGGCCTTTTTGGTTTTTGTTTTCACCTTTTTGTTGTTTCAAAAACGTAAAAGATGGTTAGAACAATTACCAAAAATATTTTGGTAAAAGTAAAAACCCTTCAAAAACCGTGTATCATCATGATAACCATTACCAAAATTTTGGTAATAAACCCTTCAAAAACCGTGAAAGGTTTTCCCTCCAAAAGCCATCAAATGGCATCACTTACTTGCATTGAGAATAGAGACAATGTATCATCCCATAAAGGTGTCTAGATACATCCATCATCTATTCGTGTCAAGTAATGAGACTTCGCGATGTGATTTGCGGATCCTACTCGTTTCAAAATGCGAATGTATTCGCAAACACTTTCGGGCTCGGTTTCGATAATTCCGAATTAACGCATTTCCGATGCGACGTGAATTAAATAATTACGCCTAGCGAAATTACTATTCACATCGCTAACAAATTAATTCTAAATTAATTCGTTTGCCCGAATTAAAATCCGATTTTAATTTCGCGTCGAAATCTAATTTCGTTTAATAATATATCGAATATATTATTTTATCGATTAATTCCAAATTAATCGTTCTCTCTCTCCTAATAAGGCATTTTATCCAAGATAAAATTCTCCGTAATTAATCCAAGATTAATAAAGTTCGAATCAAACATCATAGGTGAATCTTCATGAAGCGACCCAAGAGATCTCCGGATATGTTGGCAGTAAATACGGTCGTTGGATAATCCAAACACGTACGTACCTCGTACTACGTTTTTACCGATTTACAAGACAAGGTTGGCTTCTAGCAAAGCGCCATGCCTACCCAATTCTCCAGAAATATTCTTACTGGAATATTAGATCTTTGTCAAGCGTAGTATACCGTAGTATCGCGTACATCGATCCAGTATCGGACGATCACATGTTAGGCCTGGGGCTGGAAATGTGTCTACCCCGTACGAAACATATATCGGATATCAAACAACTAGTCTCTTTAAATCGGACAATCCTGACCTAGTCATATTGTCCCGACGGTTGCAACCTTTTATAGAGTACTAGTTCTGTATCTTGCGTGATCATCATCTCCATATGTCTGAAGTGATACTTCCATCTTGACATCACATCCAGTACACTACGATTCCCGATAATCCCAGAAGAGGCGTACACAGAACCGGTTAAAGCCCCGAACCCACCAACCAAAGTTTACCGATTGTCGCAAGTACTAGCGATGCAAGTCTCAGGTTAAGACCATATACACCTACCCTGATGCGGCCTCCCATAGACACGCAGACATACTACCAATGGGATTCGCGGGGTCTGTCCAGAGCGAAGCTGTTTTCCGTACCATCGGCAAAACAAAACCTCCTATCGCACTTGCATAAGTATCCAATACTTAAATATATGAGAACTATGTCGTTGTGCCATCACAACTCGCACAAGTGCAATACTAGTCTATTCCCCATTATCGATGTCCGATCTCGATATACTCCGACTATGGATATTTAATGATTAACCTTTATATTGATACTGTCTCATATCATCTCAATACGGAACTAATCATATGGACTTTTGCCATTAATATATCAAAGTAAATAATTTTACAAAACGGTAAAAGGCAATTTCATTATCACATAGTTAATTTTGTACAATAATACAATATCATTTACAAAACAGTGACGCTATGGGTCATAATGTCTAACAATCTCCACTTGGCCTATAGCCAGTCACTCAAGCATCTAATACCTGAACTATGTATATGTCGTTCAAACACCTCATGAAGAACAGCC
>SKCR01037228.1:0-14344 GCA_019454045.1 Zanthoxylum bungeanum
TTAGTTTCAAATTATTTAATTATTAATTTATATAATAAATGCGTCTTATAGCCTATAGGAAAATAATCTTATATATATTAATATCTTATATATTTACCAAATTATAATCTTCAAGTCGGGATGAATGTAGACTATTATTTAATCGAGGTTATCAGTTTATCAATTTATGCTATGATATATATATGTTTATAAGTGTATAAGTGAATTTCATTTAATATTATGTTCATTTTAGTCATTTGTATTTTTACAACAGTTTAATAGTAAGATTTACCAAACATAAAATTATTTCTAAATCATTGAAAATACAATTAACTAATTCTCTTCACATCTTAATTATTAGTTCAAACTTATTGTGACACTCAATAATAATAATAATAATAAAAGAAACTTTTATTGGGTACTTTATTTATTTTTTTATATATCTTTTAATTCAGAGGTCTATTTCTCTGACCTCAAACTGAAGTCAAATCAGTAGAAAATTATATATTAGGGTTATAATTGCAGACAACTTTCTAAAATATATCAATTTTGCCTGTAATAGGGTGACTGGATTTGACGCAACCAACAACAATTAGACATATCAAATTATACAGCCAATGACAATTAACATTCAAATTCTTCATATTCAGATCATATGTTAAAATTATAGTAATCAAAACATAAACTTACTTGTAACTAATTATTAGATTTAAAAGTAACCCCTTGGCTGCTTCTTCAGTCAAGAAACTTCAAATTAATAATCTTAAGCATAATTATCGGTTAACATTTTCATTGTTTATAAGCTCTTAAACCTTTCATTTATCACTAAATTATAAGTTCGAAAAAATACAATCACTCAACTCTACTTATATATTTTCATCATCATGAATTTGAATGTGCATATTAGGTTATGAGAGATGGCTTTTACGAGCTTCAGAGGGCTGATGACCCTAGAACCATGTGACAGTGGAACAAATCAGAGAGAACGATTGGAGGGCATTTGCCTAGCCACGTGTACCGATAATTTCGAACTGGTACGGTATCAACGTCTGCTGGACACCCCAACACAGTCTATGGATTTCAATTGGTTACGTTGTTTGATGTAGAACGTGACATCACACATCCGAGAAAATCTAATATACAACCGAGGTAAAATCTCACCGCCAAACTACCAATTTCGGATTTAAGTGGATCAATTAAAATCTCCGGCTGTCTCAGACTCTTATAAGAAACACACTATTGGATTCGAACCCAGTACCTCAAGATGAAATCTTGAATGCTACACCACCAAATCACAACCCTTTGGGGACTTTGTTAATGATGCCCATACATGTATTTGTTTTGAGCATCTATTTATTTATTTTATATTACGACCAATAAAACAACTATCAGATAAGTTATTATTTGGTCAATTTACTGTAATATCTCACCTCGCTTAATTGAAAAATATGATGGAGATGTGAAGAATATCGACGATCCATATCACATAGAAAGTGTCGGGTTATTTCATTGGTGGAATTTGGAAGCAATTTCATTTTCCATCTTTCTGTGTCCATTATTGCACTAAACTAAAAACATGCAGTCCCACAAGAATTGGAATAATTTCTGTGGGGTCTTCTTAACTATAGCAGAAATAATAGTACACAAAACAAAAAGAAATTTGGATTGCTCTGACTGATTTCGCTATTTTGGTAGTTTTGATTTGATTGCATCTCTTAAAACCATTGAGTCATTGTGTTTTCATATTTAATATATGAGAAATAAAACGTGGAAGGATACCCCACATACTAGTGGATAAGAAAGATTATGAACCATGCGTGTGTGTGATGCATACGAGCCAATGCTAGCTAGCTATAGCCTATAGCTGCAGCTTAATTAATGTATCTAAATTATTATATGCTCATGATATGCATATGATAACCACCTTACAGGTCTCCAAGTAGCGTGTTTTGATGATTTAGGATTCATGATCTCATATTGAGAGTCTGAGTTCGAATTTAGGGAATATGTTTCTTGTAAGAGTCTGAAACAGTCGGAAGTTTTATCTACTTCGCTTAAACCCTGAATAAGTGATTTGACGGTGATGTTTCCAATGATTTGAAAAAAAAAAAAAAAAACACCTTACAGTTAATTTGATTTGTGATTCAGTAATAAACGACCGACAAAATATGTGTTAGCAATCTAATGAATTTACTTCATTTTTGTTTACATGGGAGAACTCTTAATTTGGATTTTCACGAAGGAATTTCATGCATCAATCATGAAATTAAACGTGCTTTCTTCAACTTTATTTATTTACTGTGGTGGAGTCACATAGAAGCTAGTGGAAGCTCAATCCAAAATTTTCTTAAGATGACTCATATATATTACTAAAAATTTTGATTTGTTAATAAAATAATTTTGATTAATCATATTAAATTTGAAGAATATCTACCACTACGCGTGAAAATCAAATTTTACCCCACTAAATCAAACTTGTGGCTATGCTACTGCTTAAATTAATCATATTCTCTTACACTTGAATCCGTGATTTCTTACTTTACTGTAAGAATTAAGTAAACTGAGTTATATTTATAATATCTTGACGTGAATTTAGAACTCATCTTACAGCTACCTTTGTTATTGAATTAAGAATTTGAATCATCGATTTTTTATAATCTTCTGTGATACGTGTATTTATATAAATAAATAGTAGAAATTAGTTACATATAAATTCTTATCTAATAAATACTAATTACAATTTATATATTAAAAAAAAAAAAAACCCTTAAAACAAAGTTCATCTCAGAATCGAAATCAAAGTCCTTGGATTAAACCACAAAAGCTCGATTTTTTTTTTTTTTTTTTTAAATTATTTTCTGTTGAATTTTCTAATATCTGCATGTAGCCTGCATGCCTACTTAGCAATGGATATATACCTCATTGCCAAACTTTTGAAGGTCAATAACTTACCAATATATGAATCTAAATTAGCTCATAAATCTCATTCAAAGATTGATAGAGTCATTGTGCTAATAAGCATAGGCACGTGCTGCATGCACGTGTGGACTAACTTTTTGTGAGAGACTGCTCGAAAATGAAATATTTTCTTCAACACCTATTGATTCTTTTGTGAATAACTTTACAGACTCACATATGTATTTAAATCAGTAATTCTCCAATTTATTTATTGGCAGTGATGTTGAAATACAAGTTTCAATTATGAACTTAGATTCGGTATTGACCTAAGTTTTGTGTTGAACTTTTTAATTACAAAATGTGATTAGTAATTATTGAATAAAAATGAAAATTTAATTGAATCTTGACTATTCATACATGAGTGGAAGAGATTATAAAAAAATCAATACAACTCAACTAAAGTACTTGATCCAAATTCTTCAATTATATGGCGTTTATCTCACAGGAATAGAAAGAAATAAAATCAATGATTTTATGGTCAACAAACCTAACAATTACCATATATCACATTGACCAACACAAGGGAAAAAAAAGTGTAGATGCAAATTCAAAGAACTGAATGGATATAAGAGTCACACATGACACATCTATGATTAAAAAAAAAAAAAAGAATCACACATCTCAATCTCCATTATTACTCTATTTTGACACTGGTTTCAAAAATATTAAAGAAATTGGGGAAAAAAAAAGGGGAAAAAAGGGAAATGCTAACGAGAATCTATTTAAGGAAAGTTTTTATGGGAAAAAAAGAAAAAAAAAAAGTCATTAATGATTTGATAATTTTTTACATTCTATATAAAAATAATGTCAAAATTTTCCTTAAATAGAATTTTAACGGGTGTCTAAGGGCACTCGTTAGCATAACCAAAAAAAAAAAAAAAAAATTTGACAAAAAAAAAAGTCATTAAGTTTTTTTTGACACATCTATGATTAAAAAAAAAAAAGGAAACAAAAAAAAAAAGAATCACACATCTCAATCACCATTATTACTCTATTTTGACACTGGTTTCAAAAATATTAAAGAAATTGGGAAAAAAAAAAAAGTAATAATTGATCAAAGGAGGCCTTACCTCTTGGATTGGTCCCAGAAAGCAACCAATTCAAATCCAAAATTGCCAAAAGCCTAAAACTTTGTAATGTGATAACTTGAGCCTACGTGTAATTTAAGCAATTGTTCCTCATTTTCTTCTGATACCCCACACTTGCACATTACTGATTTAACTTGTCCATGTTAAGACAAACTCAACATGCGTCTGAACTACTCTTGGTTTTGGATGTGTTTAAAATGGTTACTTGAGATGTGCTTTCACTTCATATATACCTTTAATTCAATGATGAAGAAAACATATCACGGATTATCAAAACTATATCAAAGAGTCAGAACCCCAACACTTTAACGCACCAACAAATCATGGACTCTATTGATGCTTCCTATTTCTAAAGTGTAGTTACAGCTGGCTTCTCGACATTTTCATTATATTTCCATGGCTAAGCCTGAAATTCAGATGGTTCTTATTTTTAAAGTGTAGTTACAGCTGGCCTCTCGACATTTTCATTATATTTCCATGGCTAAGCCTGAAATTCAGATGGTTCTTAATTAGCAATGAGTAGTCTAGAAGTTTGAAGATTTTCATCCACATCACCATGTTGTAAGCTCGAATGTAAATTCACTTTTAGTGTACCTTGGAGGTTACTCTAAATTAAAATTCAGTACCTTGTTGATGAATTGTCAATTAAGCAGCAGGTCCTATAGTCTACGATCCTGTTGAGGAATCGATAACACCAAAGATGAACAATATATCAGATCATGCTAATTGATAAGATTAAAAAGGAAGTTAATGTAAGCCTTATCTACTTCACAACTCCATAACCACATAATTGAGACGGAAGATAAAGAATCTCGAAAACAATTAGCTGTTAGTATTAATCATCATTATTATAATTGTCCCACGTTTTCCATTATATTACTATATGTTCTTGACTAATCTACCTGGTTTCAACAGAAAAATCCACAAGTCAAGCTCATCCTTGTTGAGAATACTTTCGATATATCATCAATCACGTCTGTCTCTCCTGAATCATAGAGATGGCAATTATGCAAAAATAGAAGCTCATAAATCAGAGCAGCAGATAAACAAAAGAGGGGAATTTCCAAATATGTTCACTTTTGTTCTCAGTAATTCAGATTTCTCTTGGATGAGCAAAGTTACAGGTATTAATTCCAATGATGCTCTGACATATAAATATATATCAGCAACATAGTTCAGAACTACGGTGGGAAAAATTCTGATACAAGCATAATTGTAAGAGTATATTACGATGTTTTAAGACAGTACTATTTATCTATTCGAAAAAAAAAAAGACAGTACTATTTATTTGATGAAAAACTTGGATCACCATGCCTGTAACAAAGACATTCCTTTAAGCTTTTAATTTGTTAAAGGAAGTCATTTGAGTACAAGAATCTTTAAATTTCCTTTTATTTTGTTGACATACTTATTATCAAATAGTCAAGTAGAAATTCATTTCAATTATTAATCTTTTTCGTATGATAATTATATTTTAATATTTGTTTGGAAATTATTGGGCTCTTTTTTGAATTTGTTTTTACACACACAATTGTCCTATAAATTGTATCTCGCAACTATTGTGCAATAAGAATAGCTATCTCGAGCAGCGGTGTGACTTGATGGTAAAAGGTTTATTACTTGATTGTTAGGACATGGACTCGAATCCAGGAGTGCTTTTTGTAAGAACCTGAACAGACGGGTTTTACCTATTACGCTTAAAACAAGCATTCGCGCCATATCCCTAGATTTAAAACAGAATTATCGGAAATGCAAAGAAAATTTGAAAGTTAAGCTTTCAATAAAAATAGTAAGCTTAAGCTTACCTCTAGAGAATTGTCTGCCCACCTGCCGTTAGTGCCCGTTACTGCTCTGAGGACTGAGGTCGGGTAGAGTTTACGATTCGGTTTGAATTGTACATCTGTGGGCCGTTAATGGGCCACAGGATTTCAACTTATTACGTATTTTACTAATAGGCCCCCGTGTGGCCGAAACCCTGCTACCAATATGATAATTTGCAATAAATTCCTTATTGTTTTGTTAGACAAATCTACTTTTTGTCTCTCATGTCTAACATTTTTGTGCGATTTTGATAATTTCAATTTACAATATCAAAATAGTCAAATTAATATTTATGGAGGCAATCTTAACAGTTAAAATATAGTTGAGAGATCTAATTATTATTGTGCAAACTATTAATTTATTTAATTTTTAAGCAAACACCTAGGACTTTTTGTGATTTCAGAAGGGAATACTATTATTGAAAAAATAATTTCACCCACGTTAACTTCTTCTTCTTTTTTTTTTTTTTTTCCATATTCTTTTAACTTCAGTAACGTGTTGTGGGACACAGAAACTGGACGACGCATGTTGTCCCTAGGCTCGCGGCCTAGTTGGGAGTACGGAGTAGCCACGGGGGACTAAACCGGAGAGTAATGGAGTCGCCACCCGGTGTGAACCGGGAAAATGAGATTTAAGGCCGCACTCACCCCTCGCAAGGGAAGACCTCAAACCGTTGGGTTCGGAATGGTCCCTTACTTATGCCATTTGTAATGAAAGGATTTACATAATAATTTAATCAGGCTTAAATAACACTTATTCCTAAGAATATCATGCTTCTATATTCATGGGTACAAAATAACACTAATACATACATTTCGCATATATCTCATATCTAATAACACATGTCTAACAAAATACATCAAAGTAACAATGAACATACAACTTCATTCAGCATATCATATTCATGAAAACACAAGCATACATAATATCCGCACAAGCATACATGTGAGCACTCTTCCAAGTGATACGTGGAGTTGTATCCCAAGTACAGACCGCATTACCGTCAATTCGGAATCGGCTACGGAATTTATGTCTGGGTTTCCATCCGATATATCACAAGAAATAATACTCCAAAGTCATCATGGCATAAGCATATGAATCGTGATGCGTTAAATCAAGACCAAGGCAAACGACGCAACCAATGGAATAAACATGCTTGAGTACTATCTCATGAACCTATTAACCAAATAACATGCTAACAGCCTAATCATGCTTGAATACAATCCTGAGAACACATAGAATGGATAAATGCAGGGATACAAATAATATGGTTGGCTATATAACACAATAAAGATCAACCAAGAGGCAATTATGCATGAATATGATAAGACAGACTCAGTTCAGTGTGTTCACGTTCGTGTAGCGTTCGTAAACGCGTTCGAACGGAAATGGGACAGAATGCTCACGTTCGAGTAGCGTTCGTAAACGCGTTCGAACGGAAATGAAACAGAATGCTCGCGTTCGTATGGCGTTTGTTAACGCGTTCGAACGGAAATGAGACAGAATGCTCGCGTTCGTATGGCGTTCGTGAACGCGTTCGAACGGAAGTGAGACCTGATGCATGATAAGGCAAAAATGCATGAGCGTTCGAGTTGCGTTCGTAAACGCGTTCTAACGAGGACAGACCTGATGCATGAAATGGGACGCAATACATAAATAGCAAGATAAAGGGGCGCGACGAAGTACTGCCGTAAAGGTGGCCTTTTGAGGGCTCTTGATCTCTCAAAGAGAGGACCTTTAGACCAACATACTAAGCTCATGCGCGTCACATCACATCATGCATACAAACATAAAGACAATCATACTATTCTAAGTATGTCCGATTGAACGTGTCTTGCATCCAACCGAACACATATCAACCGGCGCGGCAAAGCATCGTGGTAAAGGGCTTTAGCCCCTCCCCATAGGGGATCTCACATCACACTTACTAAACCCATGCGCTCGGTTGAATCATGCATACGAAAATAAAGACAATCATATCAAACTAGGTATGCTCGATTGAACGTATCTCGCATTCAACCGAACACACATCGATCGGTGCGGCAAAGCGTCGTGGTGAAGGATTTTAACCCCTCCAATTAGGGAACCTTTCATCGCACTTGCTAAGCCCATGCACTCGATCATATCATACGGGAATAAGCAACATACAGGATTTAAATGACAAGAAATAAATAAACCAAAGCAACTCCACACAAGATAAGGTGCCGTTTACTCAGGTGGTACGTGGAGTTGTGTCCCATGTACAGACCGCACTACCGTCCATTCGGATTCGGCTACGGAATTTACGTCTGGGTTTCCATCCTATATACCACGAGAGACGACACTCTTCCATTTCATTCAAGCCACAACATGCATCCATAAACGACTCTCATGCGAATAGAATTCAATAATAATAATAAAAAGAACGAATATAAGCTAATGAAAATGTACCCTCAGGTCTAACCTTTTAAATCACCTCTCGGATGTACGGTACACGATCGTCGGAAGGGTGGATGCTCCGCAACTCTCCCGGTTCACTGGTTCACTGTTCTCGTTCGTTGTCTTTACTGTTTTGAGTCCGTTTTGCTACTGTTTCCTTGTGGTTTCGCTGTCGTCTCCTCTTTATCTTTTGCTTCATTTTTTTCTTGGGTGTGTTCTTCCTGTAATTTTTATGTGTGTTGTGTATGAGCTAGGGACTAGAGACTAGGGACTAGGGACTAAGGACTAGGGACTAGAAAACTAAGGTCTAAAAACTACAAAACTAAAAACTAGTCTTGAGAAGGTTGGTGAAGGGTTCTTTTTATAGGCAAAGGGTTGGGCTTGACAAGGAAAGAGATTTGGCTAATTGAAGAGGGATTTGATTTGGTTTGGTTAAGGGAAGTCAAAGATTGAGGGGGGACAAATCTTGGCTAGATAGGGAAGGTTGAATATTTGATTGGCTTAGATTAGGAATACAATATTTTAAGTTTGGGAATAATCTTATTAGATTGGGAATATAATTGGTTGATTGATTTTAATTAGGCATGATTATATTTTGATTTAGTATGTGATTTGTTTATTTTAGGCATGATTTTAGTTTAAGTTGGTAATTGTTCATTTTATGTTTGGTATATGTTTTATTTAATTATTTAATTAATTTAATTATTATCTTATTTAGTTAATGTTTTAATTAATATTTATTTATTTAAATTGGGATGTGTTTTATGGGCTTTGGGGGGCTAATTGGGCTGGATGTGAGGCTAGCAGCAAAACCAGAATTACCGACACCGTTCGAACGCTTCCTCGAACGCGGCACGAACGTCCGCAATCTGTTTGACGTTCGAACGAAAACACGAACGCAGCACTAACGAAAACAGTGAACCTTGTTTATTCTGAATTTCCCCTTCCGACGTCCGTTTCCCGTGACCTCCGTGACTTAAAAGGTAGTGTCTCATAGGGACTTATGTGTAAAAATGCAGTGCCTACATGTGTTTTTTTTTTTTTTTAATTAATATGAGTGATAAAGTTTATTACTGAAAAAAAATGGAATAGAGTATTACATAATAAAAAGATTGTTAAGAAACAAATATATACTTGAAAAATCTCCAATTTTCCTTAAATAGACTCTTATCAATTCTGCAAAGTAAAAGGACGTAAAGCTAAACCCATATTAGCTAAAACGTCTATATTGTCTTCTCTAAAAGTATGAGTACACCGAAAATCCTTATTCCTAATCATTATTTTGACAATTTTGTTTGGAAACTCCACCGCCAAACCATCTATTCCGGATTTAAGCGAATCAGGTAAAAGTAAAATCTCACCATCTGTCCCAGATTCTTACAAGAAAAATATTTTCTTAATTCGAACCCAATGCCTGAAGGTCAGACCTTGAACTAGACCCGGCCACGGTTCCGGTTCCGAACCGGTTCCGGTTCCGGTTCCGGAACCGAACCGGAATGGGACCGGTTCGGTTGGGGTTCTACCCCAACTCGAACCGGTCCGAACCGGTGGAACCGTACGGTTCCACCGGTTCGAACGGTTTCGGTTGGAACCGTCGGGTTTCTGTTGGAACCGTAGGGTTCCAACAGGAACCCTACGGCCGTTGGGGACCTAATTCCCCCAACGGCTAGTGCCGTTGGGGGATGCAGGGAGCCGTTTGGCTCCCTGCCAAACGGCTCCCTGCCAAAAAAAAATAAAAAAAAAAAATATTTTTGTTATATAAAATAAAAATTACTAATGTACCCCTAATAACGGTAATAAAACGGTTATATTTAGGGGCATTTTTGGTATCAAAAAAATTCTAAAATTCTATAAATAGGATTCATTTTCATAATTTCATCACACCAAATTCTCAACTCTCTCATTTTCTATAATTCTCTTATTCGCAATTATTCAATTTTCTTATTTTTCTTCCTAATTTCTCAAACGAAAAATGGCAAGCTCATCTGAGAACATAATGTCAAATATGCCAACCCAAGAGAGCGCCCTAGTGTCAGTGCACAATCACGGAGAAGAGAAGTTAAGGCTCGGCCCTCAGATATTTTCAAAATTCATTTTAATTTGGAACGCCTAGAAGATGATTCACAACGAGCAGTTTGCAACTATTGTGGGCTACAAATTTTCTGGTGGATATGGCAATATGATCAAGCACATGGAAAACATCATCCGGTTACGCAAACTCAAATGGCCAGGTACGCATCATCAAGTAGAGGTACGAGTGCTTTAGATTTATTTAAATATTCCGATGCAAAAATAGAGAAGAATTTGCGAAATTAACTTGTATGGCACATCTTTCTTTAAGGTTTGGTGAAAAACTTCATTTTACTAATTACGTGCATAATGCTTTAAACCCTTCTGCATGTAGAATGACTCGAAACACAACAAAACGTCATATTTTTAAATTATACAAAGATGGTAAAATTATTTTAAATGAAATATTTAAAGAGATGAAAGGTCGTATTTCTGTATGTTCTGATATTTGGAGTGATCATTGGCAAACACACTCATACATGGGTGTGACTTGTCATTGGATTGATGCATCATTTACCATGCAAAAACGACTTATTGCATTTAGAGTTTTTGATGACCAACATATTGCACATAATATTTATAGAATGATGAAGATAATTTTTGATGAATATGGTTTAGGAGAAAAAATTTTAACAATTGGATTTGATAATCCATCAATGATTTAAAAGAAATATGTCAACCAAATTTAGGGGGTCGGTTTTTTCATATTCGTTGTACATGTCATGTCCTCAACTTATGTGTGCAAGACGGTCTAAAATTATTATCACCTTTCCTTGATCCAATTAAAACGGCACTTAACTGTATTTGGTCATATTCTCAAATTAGGAGAGAATGAACCCAGTTTTGTAAAAAAATGGTATTAAACCGATTAAATTTTCAAGAGATGTTCCAACACGTTGGAATTCTACTTATTTTCTTTTATGTCAAGCATTTCAATACAAAGATGCATTATGTAGTTTTTTTTCTCAACATGTTCAAAATATCACACTTTATCCTAGTCAATGAGATATTTGTGAAATTTTTTTAGATATTTTAAAAGTTTTTAATGATGCTACTTTGGTTTTTAGCGGCGTTTATTATCCTACAGCACATTTATTTTTCTTCTGAGAGTTTAAATATTGTTGGCACTCTCGATGAGCATGTTGACAGTAGCGATCCTAATGATATTGTTTTGTTAGAAGCCATTACTGTTATGAGGTAAAATGGTTAAACTATTTTAGAGAAATTCCTTTACTTTATCTTATTGCTGCTGTTTTTTTGATCCTAGATTTAAATTAGAAGGTTTGAATGGTGCTTTACAAGCTTATTATGGTTATTTAGGAATATTAGATGAAATTAACATTACTAGATTAATGACGAAATTAAGAAATGATTAATTGAGTTATTTAATGATTATATTGTAAGATATAACTTAGGAACATTAGGTCAATCTAGTAGTAGCGAACCGGTAATTCAAACAAGACTTAGCGCAGGGGATCGTTGGTTATTGCAACGAAATAAAAAAGCTAGGGATACGACAACTAATAACCCTGAATTAGATAATTATTTATCTACAAATTTTGAGTTTTCTAATGAAAGTTTATGCAGTAAAAATTTTAAAATCCTTGAATGGTGGACCGGCATCAAAATATATATCCTGTTTTATCTATTATTGCTAAAGAGATCTTGGCAGCACCTATTTCCACCGTTGCGGTTGAGCAAGCCTTCAGCTTGGGAGGTATATATTGGAAGCTAGACGATCTTCATTACATCCAAGTACTCTAGAAGCAACAGCTTGTGTGGATTATTGGACTCGAGCTGATCTGAGACAACAAGAAGATGCCCCCGATGATTGTGAAGATTTGTTCGATAATGCTTCTGCAACAAGTGCAAGCGGAACCGGAGCCGAATGATCAACCGATAATGATGATTGATAATTGTAAAATTATAATTTACAAAGGGGATATGTCTAAAAGACTAAAACTTGTAATGGAACTACGTGAGCTTTGATTCCTCTCACCCTTGGAGGATACGTAGGCAACTTAAATTTTTAAAAATTTAAGCTCAAGCTCTTCAATGTAATAAAATTTTTTTTTTTTATAAATTTAATCTCATTTTTTTATTTTAATTAATTAAAAAAAAAAAGGAACCGAACCGAACCGGAACCGAACGGTTCGGTTCCGGTTCGGTTTTCGGTTCCGGTTCCACTTTAGTGTGGAACCGGTAACCGGTCGGTTCGGTTCGGTTCCGAACCGGAACCGAACCGCCGGCCGGGTCTACCTTGAACAATACACCACAAAGCCACGTTCATTGGGAACCATCATTTTTACAATATATATATATATTTTTGAAATCGTTGGAAACCCCAACCAAACCCCATCTTTATAGCTTAAGCGGAGCAAGTGAAACCCACCGCTGTCTCAAACTCTTACAAGAAACGCATTCCCTGAATTCGAACCCACGACCTCAATGTAAGATATCGAGCCCTACATCACCAAACCACGCCCCTTAGGGATCCATTATTTTGCAAATGCTAACCCATATTAGTTAAATTGTCTACCACTATATTGCCTTATCTAAAAGTAAGTACAATGAAAATCCATCATCTTAATCATTATTTTGCAGTTAAACCAACGATTTACTATGGACAATGGATTGATAAGATGCATTTTAGACATAAAATTACGGCCTAACTCTCAATCCATACTTTCATCCGGCCTAGCAGATTAGCCTGCTCCGTCGTCAATACTTTTGATCCTTGGAGCCTGCTATAATTATTCCTTGATCGATTTGAGTCTCCGGCCAATGTCCTACCACCGACAATGGTATACATTTGTCTATGTTTTTGCCGTTGCTGGGCCGTCATGACCTCTTGGTCGATGTAATCATTCAGATAACCATTTTGCGCTAGGTTTTCCACCTGCTCCCGCAGGTCCCTACAATCTTCTGCCGTGTGCCCTTTCATATTATGATGCACACAATAGGACTTCCCACTCTTCTTCTCCACCAGATACTTCCTCAAGTCCGGTTCCACCAGGAGGCCCTTACCTTGGATTTCCCTGACAATCTGAGCCAACGGCTTATTCAAAGGAGTGTACACTGCCCCTCCGGCCACATGATTTACTTGTGCCTGAGCCTACAACTCCTGTGGGGTATTGCTGGGAGACATTGGTCTGAACTCCCTTTGTCTCGGAGGTGGCTTCCTCAATTCTCTGTCCGGCCTCCGCGATACCTCCGACCTTACCATTTTTATCTTTGAGCTCCCCCCCTCCGGGCAAACTTCTATTCTTCCTCCATCAGAACAAATTTCGTCCGACAATTGGATGTCTACTGCAGACAACTGGTTCACCAGGCTTTGGAACTCGTTGGTGTGTTATGCAACGGAAATTCCACTCCGTAGCTTCAGGTTCACCAAACGCCTCATGATTAAGGCTTTATTCCGAGCTGTTTTGACCTGGAACATGTCTTCCAGTTTTATCAACATTTCGTAAGCATCTATATCTTGTGCTACATGGTGGAAGACACTGTGACTGATCCACTGTCTAATCTGAACCAGAGTTCTGTTATTGAGTTTATTAAAGTCATACTCTTTAACAGATTCTGGTCTCACTCCCTTCACCTCGATAACATCAAATAAATCTTTACAATGTAAATAATCTATCATCCAAGGTCTCCAGATGGAGTAATTAGTTGCTGTCAGATCGATCATTACACCAGAAAGAGAATCTTCCATTTCCATTTTAAGTTTTAAAGTTTAAAATGAAAATATGATAAAATCGGGGCTGAATTTCACAAATCGGAGGTCACTGTTGCGTCCTTAACGGTCGAAAATGGTGGATTAGACACTTCGTTGGTCCAAATCAAACTCAGGGGGGACTTGTAAATTCCTAAACTTCTGAGGTAAAATTATAAATTCAAGACTTAATGGGGCTAACTGAAATTTACCAAGCTACTGACGTGGCAGTGCTGACATGGCATGATGACGCGTGAGGTGAGTTGGCAGAAGTGGGATCGGCTTGCTGACATGATGA
>SKCR01037229.1:0-14573 GCA_019454045.1 Zanthoxylum bungeanum
TAATAATTTCGCTAGGAGCGATTATTATTTAAATCCGATTTAATTAACGTCGCGACGCTAGCTCGGTATTTCGGAAATATCGAACCCGAACGCGTGAGTGGACGTGGGCCCACTTTCATTGGGAAACGTGTGGGGCCCACATGACACTTGTCATTGATATGGCATTGCATGTAATAGTGTACAAAACACTCTAAGGCATTGCATGGTGATAGTGTGCATTTCACTCAAAGGCTTGCATGGAGTTTGAGTGTTTGACACTCTAAGCCATTGCAAGGGTGGTTTATATGTCATAGATTTATTATTAATTTAATAAATTATAACATAAATATAAATTGATTTTTGTAATACAAAGATTAATTAATCAAGACATTCTCACAAAATCCTCTCTTCTCTCTCAAATTGCCGAGACTCCATTGTCGGGCAAGGAAGATTGATCTTCCACTTCTCCAATTTTTGCTAGCACAAGCAGGGATCAAAAGAGGTGATAGGGAAACCATCAAAGAGCTTGGAATACAAGAGCTTGGAGCTTGAAGTCTTCTTCCTCCTCTTGGCCGAATCCTCCACCACTTGGAGCTTCTACCATTTGATCTTCTACTTCATCACAAGCATTGTAAGTATGATTCCGCCATACTTCATGTTTAAATATATTCTTTATAGTATTTCACATGCTTAATCTTTGTTTGGGACATATTATAGAAACCAACAGTCCCTATTTGGCGACGAAAGTGTTGAGTCATTGAAGCAAGCATGATTGACTGAGCCGTGTCACAATCATCACTGTGAGTTTTCCATAACTCCAGCTCAAGTGGCTCAGTGGGCTTAGGCCCGAGAGGTCTCTGAATCGTATACAGTATCCTCTCCGCCCCAAGGACTATCCTTAGGTTCATTTCCCAATCAGCAAAGTTTGTCCCCTTAAAGACATTGTCACCCATGATAATGTCACGGACATTTACCTTGCTAGCCATCTTAACTACGATAGTCCAACAATATCTAGTTAACGATAAAATGGGTACAGTCAAACTGTTACAAGAAAAATAACATTTTATTAGTCCAACTAATGTTAAAAATTGACGAAATAAATTTTGTAAGCGCGTAAAGCTAAGTATCTGAATGAAATTGCAAACTCAATACTAGCCTCCCACTATTTTCTACAAGTCTCTAACCCTCTGTTGAGTACTCGGGAAATCCAATTTCCTAGTGGGCTAGGATCCCGTTAAATAACACACAACCTTGACTTTGGCCAACAAGTTGTATGATATTTAACTAGGTAGATCTCGAAGATCAATTGGATCCCATCCAATTCCTAGATCCGGTAGGTGGACATCCAAGTCCGAAACATATATATCTAATACATACGTCAATGTATCCAATACATTTTCCTAACCATTTCCTCTGAATCAACTAAGCCTTGGCTTTGGCACAACAAACCTAATGATTCCAGTTAAGCGGGACCCATTGACAAGGAAAGTTTCGTAATCAATGTCGATGGACAAGAAGTGATCTTGACTTTGGCCAACAAATCACAACTTGGACAGGACACCGATGTGTAACAAAACTCTCATGATTCAAACACATCCTCAATTGACAAAGGTCTTGACTTTGGCCAACAAACCAATGCCAATTTCGGATCTTGAGAAAGAATCATTCAACGGAAGGAAAATCGCTTAATATTGTTTGAGGGATTTTTCGCGTAATTGGCAACCAATTAATTTATCTTTGTTAGGTCTCATCATCATACACCCTTAAGCATGCTTCTAAAACATCATAAAGTGCATAAAGTAAAGTAATAGTGATATACGGATGGATATATAACAACTTGTTCCTAGAACAAATCACTCTCCCTTTCCTCTCCCCGCTAGCACTATTCTACTTCTACCCAATTACATAATACAATAAGAGAAACCTCATTTACATTGAGGGGAATTAGGTGAGAAGAGAATACATAGAGATAAAGAGATAAGGCTGGACACGCAGGTCCAATTTATAAATTCCAAATTTACAATAATTTCTAAAATTACCCTTCCCTTCTAATATCCATCCGATATGCACTATTCATACAACACATCCACATTCATTCATTCATTCAAGGCATGTTATACAACCAATCAAATCCAATTAATTAGTCTTTAATTAGGTGACAATACAATGTTCAAACAATTGTTTGCATTTGCGCGAGTCCAACTCGTTTTGAGAATAAATACATATGGTATGAATTCACGAATTATATCGAACTACTCGTTAAATCCAATTTAAGTCGTATTCAATACTAATCCTATTATTTAATTCTAAATTAAATATATATACACTTTTATTGTGCTTTTATAACTTAGATTCCAAATCTAGTTCTATTGGGTCTCAAAGCCCAACTAACATCTAATGTCCGTTTAATTAAAGTCCGATGGGCTTTCTATTGATTTCATTAGGCTTGGGCCTTGGTCAATGTGGGTCAAACCCAATTTCCAAGCCCAATAAGGAATCACCCTCATTTGCCATAAAACCAATATCAAGCCCATAAGGCCCAATTAAACATAAAAGCCCATTTATTACATTTGGACTTAAATGGTGTGATTTAGGCCCATTTTGGATCCAATCCAAATGGTCCAAATCTACTTGGCCCAACCAAGCCCATTTATGACCAAATATAATAGTTTTAGGCCCAATTCCAATTTAAGCCCAATTAACTAAATTTTAAAATTCCAAATTTTATAACTTAATTAATTAAAGTGTATGTTCATGATTAATCCTTTAAATCAATATTCCCAAAATATCAAATTAATCTATTAATCATATTTTTATCTTAAATACATGTCCAACATTATTTAATCAAAAAATCAAGTCCCTAATCATCATCAAGCATTCGGCCAAGGTGATTAATATGGTTCCGATTTCGTTTTCAATCCAATCAAGTCACAAATGATCATCTCCATATTATTTCAAGTCATCCAATGTCTTAAAATTAAAAAATCATTTAGTCCTCATGCTTGCATGTATTCGGCCAAGCCACTTTGGGGTTGGAAAAATTAATCCAATTCATTTTCCATGAAATGATGATGATGTATAATCCATTTAACATACATCTAAGCATATTTAATCAAGCAAACTCATCAAATCATGCTTCAAACAATTTTCCCCAAATAACATCCTAATATATTTGCATGCATTTTTAGGCTCAATGATACCATTGTTGGAAATCTAATAACCATGTCCCAAGATCAAAAACAAGCAAAATATATATAAGAATGAACTAGATTGAAGTAATGGCGGAAACAATACTCACAAAAACCAAATGTGGATGCAATGGATGAAGCAAAAATGCTCCTTTGTGCAGTGAGGAATTCGGCCAAGCAGTAAGGAGAAGCTCCAAGCTTTATTTGATCCTTCCAAGCTCTAAGATGAGTTTCCCATAACACCTTGTATGATCCCTTGATGTTGCTAGCCAAACTTGTGTGTTAGAGTTCCAAACAAACACACCTTCTTCTTGTCTTGCCACAAAACAAATGAAGAAAAATGGAGAGAGTTTTGAGCTTACTGGTTTCGGTAATGAGAGAGGGAGAGGAAGATATGATTTTTGTCTCAAAAATCAATTTATATTTATGTTATAATTATATTAAATAATAATATAAATATAACACAAACCATGCAAAGACTTAGAGTGTCTAACACTCAATTTCCATGCATTAACCTTGAGTGCTTTGTACACTATCTTCATGCATTGCATCTTGATTAAATAATGCAAATAATGACAAGTGTCATGTGGGTCCCACACGTTTCCAAATGAAAGTGGGCCCACGTGCACTCACGCGTTCGGGTTCGATATTTCCGAAATATCGAGCTTACGTCGCGACGTTACTTAAATCGAATTTAAATAAATAATTGCGCCTAGCGAAATTATTATTTACGTCGCTAACGAATTAATTCTAAATTAATTCGTTTGCCCGAATTAAAATCTAATTTTAATTTCGCGTCGAAATCGAATTCCGTTTATTATATCGAATATAATAATTTTACGATTAATTCTAAATTAATCGTTCTCTCTCTTTATACAGTACTTTATCCAAGATAAAGTCTCTCCGTAATTAATCCAAGATTAATCGAGTTTGAATCATACGTCATCGGTGAATCTTCGGGAAGCGACCCAAGAGACCTCTAGATATGTTGGCAGTAAATCCGGTTGTCGAACTATCCGAACACGTACGTACCAAGTACTACGTTTTTACCGATTTACAAGACAAGGTTAGCCTCTAGCAAAACGCCATGCCTACCCAATTCTCTAGAAATATTCTTACTGGAATATTAGATCTATAACAGGCGTAGTATACCGTAGTATAGTGTATATCGAACCAGTATCGGATGATCACATGTAAGGCCTGGGGCTGGAGATGTGTCTGCCGCCCCGTACGATACACATATCGGACATCAAGCAACCAGTCTCTTTGAATCGGATAATCCTGACCTAGTCATATTATCCCGATGGTTGCAACCATTATAGAGTACTAGTTCTGAATCCCTCGCGATCATCATCTCCATATGTCTGAAGTGATACTTCCATCTTGACATCACATCCAATACACTACGATTCTCGATAAACCCAGAAGAGATGTACACAGAACCCGTTAAAGCCCTGGACCACCAAAACTAAAGTTTACCGATCGTCGTAAGTACTAGCGATGCAAGTCTCAGGTTAAGATCATATGCACCTACCCTGAAGCGGACTCCCATAGACACGCAGACATACTACCAATGGGATTCCGCGGGGTCTATCCAGAGCGAAGCTGTTTTCCGTACCATCGGTAAAACACAACCTCCTACCGCACTTGCATAAGTATCCTATACTTAAATATATGAGAACTATGCCGTTGTGCCCTCACAACATGCACGAGTGCAGTACTAGTCTATTCCGCATTATCGATGTCCAATCTCGATAATACTACGACTAGGGATATTAATGATTAAACCTTTATGGATTGATACTGTCTCATATCATCACAATCCGGAACTAATCATAGGGACTTTTACCATTTATATCTCTAAGTAAATAAATTACAAACGGTAAAAGGCAATTTCATTACTACATAGTTAATTTTGTACAATAATACAATATCATTTACAAAATAGTGACGCTATGGGTCATTACTGTCTAACACAAGTAGTATCAAAATATCGATCCCACGAGGACTAATTCCTACTATTGTTATTAATTATTGAATCTATTTAAATTTACAGTTCTAATTAAATGAAGAAGAGAATGATTGTTTGATTGGTTGAAATTGGTTTTACAAAATAAATAAATAATAAAGACAAAAGAAAATACTAAGGAAAATACAAAAGACACAAAGATCTAGGGTTGTGAATCATTCTAATATCTTTTAAAAGATGAAGTGATTATTTTATGTTTGTGTAATAAATCGGTTTACTAACCTGGAACACTAAATTATGCAAAAGCCTCTGTCGATGGTCAGACGCAAATACCCAGTTTAACCCAATTGAACCATACGTCTATGTCAACCAAATTATCTAGATTCATTAAGTTTAAGTTCCAATTATGGCTACCCCCGCCGACAGGTATATGTCTATCCTGTAAGGAAATCTATTAAATGGTTATCTATCCTCAAGGAAGATCGTGGGCTATTCAGTCTAAGGCTGAAACCTAAAATCCCTATGTCTAGTTCATTTTAGATTTACCACATCAATCTTATTGGTGATCAGACAACAAGAAGAATTAAGCTTAAGACTTAATAAGTAAACCTTTAAATTACCCAAACTATAAAATAACCCCTTATAAACCGGTGATATTAGAATTCATCACAACCCCAGATATCTAACACATAACTAGGGCTAGTAAAAACTTAAAAATAAAAGACATAAAATAAAAATGCTGAAAAGTAAAAGACATAAAGTAAAAGCTGAAAAGTAAATTGCTGAAAAGTAAATGCTGAAAGTAAATTGCTGAAAGTAAATTGCTGTGAAAATTAAAGAAAGAAAAGTACTGTGCATAAAAGTAAATTGCGGAAAGTAAAAACTGAAAAGTAAAGAAAAGAAAGTGCGAAAGTGGAAATTAATTACTAAAAGCTATAAATAAACAAACAAGATACAATCTTCTTAGTATTCTTAAGGAATTCCTTAGAAGAAAGTATGAATTTTACAAATGAAATGGCTTGGTATTTATAGGCAAAATTTTGCCTCCATCAAATCATCCACCAAATCAATTATTAATTGCTCCACTAATTGCTCCACCAAATCCATTATTAATTGCTCCACTAATCTCTTATCATGTTTGGTGATGATTTGATAATTTTTATTATTTATTTATTAATTTATTTTTTTCTTTGAAAATGATTGAAAGTGACTTTAATAATTACATACTACACACTTCTGGATGGTTCATCAATTTCGGGCATGAAATCTTCAGAATTCGAAATTATTTTGTCTTTCAAAGTTGTAGATCTTTGCGTCTTCTTTAATCTGGAACTTGAATCAGATCAATCCAATATCTGCGTAAAATGTTATGCCTAAAATACTACAGATGCGCAAAACTGGAATTTCCAAAACTGCACTTCGTCAAAACGCCCTTTCAAGTTTCCAATCTCCAAAATTAAAATATCAAGTCCAATAATTGCCATTATTTGACCCATATTTCATCCTAAATGATTTCATTGAGACCCGATATTATTTTATCTGCAAAATAAACTAAAACACATCAAAACGTTCATCAAACCCGAGAAACTAAACAAAATATTAAGTTAAAGGGGCGGTAAATATTGATATATTTTCCGCTCATCACACCCCCAAACCTAACATTTTGCTAGTCCTCGAGCAAAACAACAAAATAAAATACAAGAAACAATTAAAATTAAACTATGCCACTTTCGTAGGGATCACGGTTGCATTTAGCATATGCAAAAAGCCTTTAAACCCCTAGGTGTCCCTAGTGGACGAGTTGTAGTCTCGTGAGGGTTTACAGCAATGATACCCACAAACATTTTATAAAATAAAAAGGTAGTGAAACTAATGCAAACAAAAACAAAAAGACAAGCGAAAAGAGAATAAAGATGTTAGTGACTAATCAGGTGAAACTTTTACTCCAAGTTACTAGTTGTTTTGTTTCATTCTAAATTACCGAATAAGTAAATTCTCCGATTATTTTACCATTCTCCATATACACAGCCAAAAAAATATTAAACAACTCATTTTTGCCCACAACAGTCATAAGTGCAATTGATTAGAGAGTAATATTTTGTCCTAAAGTTCTATCAGATTTCACACATTTTTGTAGCAATTGAATAATTTTTCTCATTTTTCTGATTTTTTCTTTGATTTTTTTTTCTATTTTTTATTTATATACAATACCTTCCGTCTATGTAGCGAGTGTTGGGTCGGTGACTCCCAAACCAGTTGGCTTTAGGGCACCAGGTGTTAAGACACCCCTACGGACTTAATTACTCAGACTTCATATATATATATTTTTTAGCATCTTCGATCCATGTAACGAGCTTTGGGCCAGTGACTCCCAAACTAGTTGGTTTTAGGGCACTAGGTGTTAAAACACCCTTACAGACTTAATAATCGGATCTCAGACATTTTTTTTTTTTTTTTTTTACTCCATTGCTTTTTGAGATGTTTCCTCCAATTAAAATAGAGCACTGAATATTACAAATTTTCAATTTTAGCTCATGTCCGTATGTTTCTATATATGTTGATAATATCTGTCAACTGAGCATATGAAGATCCATTTTAGTCCATTTTAAGGAGAGTTCACAAATTAAATAATTCAAAAGGAAATAAACAAAAATTAACTTGTTTCGAATTAGGTTTGAGATACGTCTCAGGAGTGGAAACTCCTTACTCGGCTATCTTTTACCAATTTCACCTTTTTAGTCAAAATAAAAACACAAAAACACAAAATATTTTCTTAATTTTTGAAAATTTTCCAATTTTTTTGTATTTTTCGAAAAATTTTGGACTAAAACTAAAAACAACACACAAACTAAAAACAAAGTACTGATCAACTAATTCCCTCCCCCAAACCTAAATGAGACATTGTCCCCAATGTCTTAAACAGTAAAAGGAGAGTTAAGAAGGTTGTACCTGGTTAGCTGAAAATCTACAGGAAATTTAAAGGTTAAGATCCAGACTAATCCGACGTCTCTTACCACGATCGTCCTCAAACCAATTTATCTTTGAAATGATAGGGTCAACTTGTGGTTCATAGGCTATGCGTTGGTCTATTAGATCTGGAGCAGTTCTGGCAGTGAAGAGGAGTTCTTTCATAGGTTTTGACACGAACCCATTTCTCCGAGCATCATCAAGAAACGCACAAAGAAAATCATAAAATCCATCAACATTAAGCAGTCCAAGCGGTTTCTGGTGTATGTTCAGGTTCGCCCAAGATAGTACTATAAAAATTTCCTCCAATGTGCCCAAGCCACCTGGCAAAGCGATAAAAGCATCAGCACGGTTAATCATTTCTACCAGTCGTTCAGACATACCTGGCTCGATCAGTTCCTCGCCGTTTGATGATCCAATAAGATTTGCTTCTGCCAAGGGTTTTGGGATGATTCCCAAAACATGACTGCCTCATTCCTGTACAGCCTTTGAAACGATCCCCATAAGTCCAAGATTGCCTCCGCCATATATTAAGTGCATATTTCTTGCAGCTAAGACTCGACCCAATTCCTGTGCTGCTTCTATGTATTGTGGTTTAGTACCAACAGTACTATCGCAAAACACACAGATGTTTTCAACTCGTCTTTTTGAAGTGGCTTCCATTTTTTATGTATTTCTTTTTCAAATCAGGATGCCTTCAAAAGTGTAATGACGGGCTGAATTTATAGTACCTGAAAAAGGGTGAGTAATAATAGCACTAATATCTTCCAAAGGACGATTGTTAGCTAAACAACAAAAGAAATCGTGAAAGGTCAAAAAGTCTGGATCCTGTCTACGAAAATAAAGATAATTACAACAGAAAAGCGAATCAAAGTAATAATTAAGGCAACAGAATTGTGTACGCAATACGCCACTCGCTTAGTATAAATTCATTAGGATGCGTCTTAAGATTTCATTCCTTACTCAGCCATCGCTAATGAATTGTTTCTCATCTTTGATTGCCAAACACAATTCCTTCCGTCTTAAAATGCTTCGTTTGTGCCTTTCCCTACAAAAATAACACACAAAATTAAAAAGTTCACACAAAATATGAAAACAGAAATTACAACAAATTGCATGGGTTGCCTCCCTGCTAGCGCTAAATTTTTCGTCTTCAGCCAGACGTGACTGAAATTCATCTATTAAGGAGGTTTCAATGTCGTTTTGGATGACCGATTAAAGACAACCCCGTGAGCGTTGCTTTTGAAGGGTCTCTTCCAACGGTAAAGTGGCAAAAAGTTTTGTCTCATTCAGTGCTCGTGCCACCTTTTTGCTCATTGTTGTTCCAGTGATTCCTGCAAAGAAAGAAAGAAAATCAGGAGGTCTCGTATGATGTTTGACTTGGAATGGAAATTCCATTCTGTCAAGCTTCTGGGTGATATCTTTGATTTGTACTCCCCAACACAGTGATGTTTTTTCCTGAATGCTCTGGATCTTTATTAAGGTCAGTCATTTGCTCCTCCATTTGCTCTGCTTCTTGTTCCATCTTAGGATGAAAAGATGTGTTTGACATTAGGTCTTCATCCTCTGATCTGAGTGAAATGATTGGTTCAGGTAGATCTTCTTCAAACATTTGTACAAAGCATTCTCCAAGATATTCATTTTGAGGCTGAAAAGTTTCATCCTCCTTTGTTGGTGAAGTTGGTACAAATAGTTCAGCTTCATCCTCGTCAGAATCTGAATAATAAAAATCAAATCGAGACTTTGCCGGTTCGGGCTCCTGAACTGATACCTCTGGTTGTTGATACTGCTCAGCCTCCTCCTCTGTTGAAGTGTCATTGTGAATTGATTGGTACTCGAAGGCTTCATCAGTGTCATCTGGACTGGTTCTTAAGGTATGTAGTTCTGGTTCTCTGTTAATTGTCTGATCTGATCTGTCATTCTCTCTATGGATTCTGTGTTACTCTGAACTTGTGCATCAAATCGAGTTTCCATTTCCTTGAACCAATCTTTGAGCATGTGAAGTGTCTGATCTTTCTCGGATGGTTCTGGTTGTTGATGAAAATCGCATATGGATGGTGAATAAGATGGAAAATGTGGTTCTGTGAAATGTGATGGCTCGTCATACCATGAAGGATCTTGATAGTTCTGCCACCCTGGATGGTAGTTGTATTCGCAATAATCGCTTGGGTGGTTACCATTACATATGTCACATCTCCACATTGAGTTCTGTTGAGCAAATGTAGTATTGCTTGGTTCTGGCATCCAGTGATAATTGTTGGGCTGGATAACAGGCCTCAGAAAACAGGACTGTTGCTCCCAGATGTGGGGTGTATCTTCTTGTAAAGCTCGTAATCTCTCAATCTCCCAGTAATGTTCCATTTGTTCAATCACCTGAAAACAGAAGAAAGAAATAAAATTACAGATAAAAATAAAGAAAATTAGATACAAGTAAATTGGATAGCTTCAAAATTAATAACTCAAGAAATATAAGTCCCCGGCAACGGCGCCAAAAACTTGACCGCGTAAACACACACGTATAACGCAAGCGCACATATCGTTCAAGTAGTATAAAAATATCGATCCCACGAGGACTTAATTCCTACTATTGTTATTAATTATTGAATCTATTTATTTACAGATATCTAATTAAATGAAGAAGAGATGATTGTTTGATTGGTTGAAAGTGGTTTTACAAAATAAATAAATAAATAAAAAGACAAAAGAAAATACTAAGGAAAATAACAAAAGACACAAAGATCTAGGGTTGTGAATCATTCTAATATCTTTTAAAAGATGAAGTGATTATTTTATGTTTGTGTAATAAATCGGTTTACTAACCTGGAACACTAAATTATGCAAAAGCCTCTGTCGATGGTCAGACGCAAATACCCAGTTTAACTTAATTGAACCATATGTCTATGTCAACCAAATTATCTGGATTCATTAAGTTTAAGTTCCAATTATGGCTACCCCCGCCCGACAGGTACATGTCTATCCTGTAAGGAAATCTATTAAAGGGTTATCTATCCTCAAGGAAGATCGTGGGCTATTCAGTCTAAGGCTGAAACCTAAAATCCCTATGTCTAGTTCATTTTAGATTTACCACATCAATCTTATTGGTGATCAGACAACAAGAAGCATTAAGCTTAAGACTTAATAAGTAAACCTTTAAATTACCCAAACTATAAAATAACCCCTTATAAACCGGTGATATTAGAATTCATCACAACCCCAGATAACTAACACATAACTAGGGCTAGTAAAAACTTAAAAATAAAAGACATAAAATAAAAATGCTGAAAAGTAAAAGACATAAAGTAAAAGCTGAAAAGTAAATTGCTGAAAAGTAAATGCTGAAAGTAAATTGCTGAAAGTAAATTGCTGAAAATTAGAGAAAGAAAAGTACTGTGCATAATAGTAAATTGCGGAAAGTAAAACTGAAAAGTAAAGAAAAGAAAGTGCGAGCGGAAATTAATTACTAAAAGCTATAAATAAACAAACAAGATACAATCTTCTTAGTATTCTTAAGGAATTCCTTAGAAGAAAGTATGAATTTTACAAATGAAATGGCTTGGTATTTATAGGCAAAATTTTGCCTCCATCAAATCATCCACTAAATGAATTATTAATTGCTCCACTAATTGCTCACTAATTGCTCCACCAAATCCATTATTAATTGCTCCACTAATCTCTTATCATGTTGGTGATGATTTTATAATTTTTATTATTTATTTATTAATTTATTTTTTGCTTTGAAAATGATTGAAAGTGACTTTAATAATTACACACTACACACGTCTGGATGGTTCATCAATTTCGGGCATGCAATCTTCATAATTCGAAATTATTTTGTCTTTCAAAGTTGTAGATCTTTGAGTTTTCTTTAATCTGGAACCTGAATCAGCTCAATCCAATATCTGAGTAAAACGTTATGCCCAAAATACGACAGATGCGCAAAACTGGAATTTCCAAAACTGCACTTCGTCAAAACGCCCTTTCAAGTTTCCAATCTCCAAAATTAAAATATCAAGTCCAATAATTGCCATTATTTGACCCATATTTCATCCTAAATGATTTCATTGAGACCCGATATTTTTTTATCTGCAAAATAATCTAAAACACATCAAAACGTTCATCAAACCCGAGAAACTAAACAAAATATTAAGTTAAAGGGGCGGTAAATATTGATATATTTTCCGCTCATCAGTTACGTATCGCCATCCTTCCATACGCCTAACTAGAGCCAAAAGTGCAAACCCATGACATTGGGGCGTTACTGTTGGAAATCTAATAACCATGTCCCAAGATCAAAAACCAAGCAAGATATATATAAGAACGAATTAGATTGAAGTAATGGCGGAAACATTACTCACAAAAACCAAATGTGGATGCATGGATGAAGCAAAAATACTCCTTTGTGCAGTGAAGAATTCGCCCAACCAGTGAAGAGAAGCTCCAAGCTTGAATTTGATCCTTCCAAGCTCTAAGATGAGTTTCCCATATCACCTTGTATGATCCCTTGATTGTTGCTAGCCAAACTTATGTATAAAGTTCCAAACTTGTACACTTTCTTCACAAAGTTCTTAAGAAAATGGAAGAAGAAGGAGAGCCAAAACTGTTCACTGTTCGGTCATGAGAGGGAGAGAGCGCAAGATCTGATTTTGTGTTTCAAAAATCAATTTATATTTATGTTATAATTATATTAAATAATATAAATATAACACAAGCCATGCAAAGACTTAGAGTGTCTAACACTCAATTTCCATGCATTACCCTTGAGTGCTTTGTACACTATCTTCATGCATTGCATCTTGATTAAAAAATACAAATAATGACAAGTGTCATTGTGGGCCCCACACGTTTCCAAATGAAAGTGGGCCCACGTGCACTCACGCGTTCGGGTTCGATATTTCCGAAATATCGAGCTTACGTCGCGACGTTAATTAAATCGAATTTAAATAAATAATTGCGCCTAGCGAAATTATTATTTACGTCGCTAACGAATTAATTCTAAATTAATTCGTTTGCCCGAATTAAAATCTAATTTTAATTTCGCGTCGAAATCGAATTCCGTTTATTATATCGAATATAATAATTTTACGATTAATTCTAAATTAATCGTTCTCTCTCTTTATACAGTACTTTATCCAAGATAAAGTCTCTCCGTAATTAATCCAAGATTAATCGAGTTTGAATCATACGTCATCGGTGAATCTTCGGGAAGCGACCCAAGAGACCTCTAGATATGTTGGCAGTAAATCCGGTTGTCGAACTATCCGAACACGTACGTACCAAGTACTACGTTTTTACCGATTACAAGACAAGGTTAGCCTCTAGCAAAACGCCATGCCTACCCAATTCTCTAGAAATATTCTTACTGGAATATTAGATCTATAACAGGCGTAGTATACCGTAGTATAGTGTATATCGAACCAGTATCGGATGATCACATGCTAGGGCTGGGGCTGGATAAGTGTCTGCCCCGTCCGAAAACATATCGGATATCAAGCAACCAGTCTCTTTGAATCGGATAATCCTGACCTAGTCATATTATCCCGATGGTTGCAACCATTATAGAGTACTAGTTCTGAATCCCTCGCGATCATCATCTACATATGTCTGAAGTGATCTTCCATCTTGACATCACATCCAATACACTACGATTCTCGATAAACCCAGAAGAGATGTACACAGAACCCGTTAAAAGCCCTGGACCATCAAAACTAAAGTTTACCGATCGTCGTAAGTACTAGCGATGCAAGTCTCAGGTTAAGATCATATGCACCTACCCTGAAGCGGACTCCCATAGACACGCAGACATACTACCAATGGGATTCCGCGGGGTCTATCCAGAGCGAAGCTGTTTTCCGTACCATCGGTAAAACACAACCTCCTACCGCACTTGCATAAGTATCCTATACTTAAATGTATGAGAACTATGCCGTTGTGCCCTCACAACATGCACGAGTGCAGTACTAGTCTATTCCGCATTATCGATGTCCAATCTCGATAATACTACGACTAGGGATATTTAATGATTAAACCTTTATGGATTGATACTGTCTCATATCATCACAATCCGGAACTAATCATAGGGACTTTTACCATTTATATATCAAAGTAAATAAATTACAAAACGGTAAAAGGCAATTTCATTACTACATAGTTAATTTTGTACAATAATACAATATCATTTACAAAATAGTGACGCTTGGGACATTACTGTCTAACAATCTCCCACTTGGCCTATAGCCAGTCACTCAAGCATCTAATACCTGAACTATGTACATGTCGCTCAAACTTTTCCCGAGGAATAGCCTTTGTCAGCGGATCTGCAATATTATCCTCTGATGCGATCTTCTCGATCTTCACATCGCCACGATGTATGATCTCTCGAATCAGATGGAATCGTCGAAGAACATGTTTGGATCGTTGATGAGACCTTGGTTCCTTAGCCTGTGCTATAGCCCCACTATTGTCACAATACA
>SKCR01037230.1:0-14552 GCA_019454045.1 Zanthoxylum bungeanum
TTTTGGTCTTTTTCAAATTTTATTTAATAAGCCTTAAATTACTTGTTTAATTTGAACACTTCAAGCTTAAAAAATCATGCCATTTGTTACCAATAATATCTCACAACTTATCATACTAATTATAACTTATGGATAAATATTTAATTTCTAATTATTTAACAATTAAATAACTAAATAATTAATTAATATAAATATCTATATATGTATTTTTATTATTATTAAATAACAAAATACATATATTAATGACATGTGTCAAAATCTCATTTGACAATTAATTAATATGTATCAAATCAAATTTTGTATCAAATACAAATACATATTAATTATTAATTGACCAAAATCCCCTAATGCATGTATTTTCGTTTAACCATTTAAACGATTCGAATTACCTCATTTAATCCGTGAAGTATTATGAATAATCTGCATTATTCATAACGCATTGCCCAAGTGCTCAATTGGTACACTTCATATTCTGGGACTTTCCAAGTTTAGGTTTATCTGTCACGAAAATAAATTTGTGTCCATAATTCACCATATTGTAAATTATGACGACCATAGATAACCTGGTAAACTATGTAAGTCGAGATCACTGCATATGTATAATCCCTCCGTCACAGGCTATCAATATCATACCGGGGATATAGATAGGAACGTCAAATCCCTAAGGTATAATATAATCGACTTTCAAATTTAGGATCTTTAAATAACACTCGAAACTCACTTCCGAAGTATACCACGGTCATGGATTTACTAGATCGAAAACATGTTCAAGATACCTATGCCTTGTACATAGGACTGAAAGATTCTATCTGATACTCACAAGATATCATGAGCATCGGTCCACACCCAACAAACATATGGAGGTATGATCTCAATAGATCGGTGACGTGACTGCCATCAAAGTATGGAGGATGTCTCATATATCCACAGAGGTATCGCAAGTCGAATGACCACTATGCTACTCGACTCGAGAAGATTCATATTGATGTTGGTGTACCATCTATTAGGAAATCTTCGGTGACTCATTCAGTGTTTATCAAATAAACACCTAAATGTCTATATGAGTCTCCAACGGCTCATGATTCATTGGGATAAACCATCGGATCAAGTCTCGATATACGACATGTACTGGTCTCAGCAGATTTTACTAACTGACCCGTGTCAGTAAATCTTGACCAGGAACTTTATTTGAGAATATACAACTTATAGTGGCGCTTCCCAATGTCAATTATAAACTATATTGTAATTGTGCACTACGTTGTAAATCCCGGGGTCTTTGTCTAATATATAGATATCACTAAATCAGATTTAGATTCAATCTAATCTTAATTAAATCAAATACATATATAAAAATAAGAGGTGCTACCATTAAGTAAGTAATATTATTGAAAAATGAATTGTTCGTATTCATGAATCGGACATAAATACGATCCGGATTGGCACTCCGAGCACCAACCCTAACACCAATAAGATTGATTTGGTAACTTAAAATGAACTTGACAAATGGATTTTAGGTTTAGCTGTGGATTCAATAACACACTATCTCACTTAGGGATTTCCCTCCAGGATAGAAATATACCTGTAGGGCGGGTGTTGCTACAATTGGAACTTAAACTTAATGAATTTGGGGTTTCTTAATTAACATAGACATATAGTTAATTAACTAACTTTGAATATTTGCATTTGACCATCGAAGGAGGCTAGTGGATACATTTGTGTTCCAGGTTAATAAGTCAGCATATTACACAAGTATAAGGTAATCAATTCATCATTATAAGAATATTAGGAGGAATCACAACCCTAGATATTTTCATATCGTTTTTGCAATCTACTTTAGTTTTATTTATTTACTTTAGACTAAATCACCATCCAACCAATAATCAATTTAAAGTAGATTCTTGTAGAAATTTAGCTTCATTAATTAATAGCATAAGTAATAAGTCCTCGTGGGATCGATATATTTATAATACTTGAGCGATACATGCGCTTGCGTAACGTGCATTTACCGCCGATCATAGACATAACTCAAAGCTTTCATCTAGAGTTCCAAACTCTATTTAAGTTCATGTCTAATATGAATATTTTCGACCCAATTACAAGCATATTGTGTTTATACTTCCAAAACATCAAATTTATTAGGCTAATTTCAACTTCAAGCTATATTATTATGTTCCAAATACAAAAACATAGCTTATTAGAGAAGATCAACTTACCTAATAATCTTGAACCAATGATCTAATTTTCTGCTCCTTATTGAAAAATATAGAGAACTTCCAAAGTTTCTTGTAATATCACAAATATTTTTCAGAACGGTTCTGGAAGATTTCCGAATTGAAGTGTAGAATTTGGAACAAGATGTTATTCGAAAATAAGAGTTTATGTATTAGAAAATAGATCAAAATATTTAAAGTGAAGATTCATCACGTTGGAAAACATGTGATTTCGAGAACCGGTTACGCGATTCCTTGGTATATCGTTATACGCGTAAAAGTTTTTTGTTTCGGTTATAAAGATAGTAAACAAACTCCAATTGAGCTGATTTTTAAACTATCAAACACTTTTTTCCGAGACGAACAACTTTCGCGTTGAATACTTTTTGAAATTTACATCCGAAGGGCTTCAAAAAAAGCAAATTTCAGTGAAAGTCCCATAACAAATTCCAGAATTTCTCTATAAATACCCTCAAGTTTCCATAATTGAAAAAAGAATAAAATCTTCTCAAACACCTCCCCCGACCCCCTAAAACAGTGCCTCGGTTCATGTGGCTAGTCGACTGGCCAGCCGGCCACCACTGGTCGACCGACGGCCCAGAGGGTTGCGCCCAGCCACCCCCATCTGAAGGTGGCCGGCGGCGGCCCCAAATCTCCGCTATCGGCGAGAAATAGAGAGGATTGGGTGTGCCCATGGGTTTCTCGATCCCGGCTTGTCGCTTTGTTTCACGGCCCAAGTCACCCGCCAAATCGAAGCTCTCGGAGAGTACTACAAGATGACATTGACAATTTTTCTGATCCATGATCGGTTTCATGCAAAACGAGGGAGCAAAATTTGGATGAATAGTGACCCACGGTGAACAGTAGCTCCAATAGAAAATTTCGTCGATTCCAGCGTATTCTTGGGATCGATTGAGTCGGTATATGGCCTTGAAATCTCGGTAAGACCTCCCGGTATAAATCCGCAAATTTCAAGTTTATAGTTAAATGATCGGATGTATCCAGTAGCTTCGTAGCATAAAGTATTGCTATAAATTGAATTGTTTAAGTATTATTATATGGAATATGAGAATTTGTATAATCCGAGTGAAAACAGAATGAGTTTGATCAATCCGATAGAATATGCAAGTTTTCGATAAAAGTGGATTTTTGCGTATAAGGATATATTTTGATTTTAACGATAATTATGAGTTATATATGATATTACAAATATGTTTGGATAAACCCGGGTAGGTTCGGAGGGTTCGGGACCCTTCCATAGCGTTTGCGGAAACTTTTTCAGATAATTTTCCAAAAACGCGTAAACCGAGAATTTAAGTTAACTGACTACTTGGGGTTAATTTTAATAATATTTTAAGATTACTGAAATTAAGATCATTGAAATCGGACTTGATTTGGTTGTTCCAGAAAGATCCGGAATTTTATCATAGGTATGGAACTTTGTTACTGATATGATATGAAATAAGGTATGAAATGAGCTCAATGTTTGTGTTGATGTATGGATGTATGAAAGTGTAAGAATCGGTAATGATATGTATACATTATGTAAATGTATGAGTATGTAAAAGTATGTGTATAAGCTTATATAAGTATATGAACATGTATACGTATATGGATATAATGTTAAGATATGTATAGGTGGGTATGTGGAATCGGTAAATGGAACAAATCATGTTTTCTAAATTAGTATATGCTACGCTCTTTAAATAGGTAAAGTAATTGTGCGAATGGATATGTTTATAAATGAATATTTCTGATAAGGATTCTGGAGATATAGTGCATTTGATTGAAAAGTAAAAGACAGGAAGATTGTTAAAGACTACGGTATCAGAATTCGAAGTGATAAGTTGTTAGTGTCTTTAAGACATGCCAAGGATCCTAAACATTCATTCATGTGTGAACATTACAGATAAGTTGCGGAAAAACTCACATTGATCGGTTGACGTTCAAAACTTTTTGTTGGATGTAGAAGCTCCAAGCCCTCTTTTTGAGTTCCAAACTCTTGGGTGAGTTTCCATATCATTTTCTTTGACTCCCAAAGTGCTAGCTTTGTCCAAAAATTGAAACAAAATTTTCCTCCAAAGAAGAAGAGTGTTCGGCAATGGTAGGAGAGAGAAGAGAGAGTTTTGTGTTGTCTTTTATTTGGTTTCCAAAACCAAGTTAAAGTAATTGTTTTCCAAAAACAAGGTTGGTGAAAAGTAAATGGTTTCATTTAATTTAAAGGCCAACTACCTCCATCAAATGTCAAACATTTATATATAAGTAAAGTGGGTCCCACCACTTTAAATTCCAAATTTAGTTGGCTCTTACAACACACTTTGGACTCGGGTTCGTTTAATCCGATTAAACGAATTTTCCGTCGCGACGTAATTAAATCCAATTTAATAAAATAATAATGCCTAGCAAAATTATTACGAAAGTCGCTTACAATTAATTCCAAATTAATTCGTTCACTTGAATTAAAATCCAATTTTAATTCTGTATTGAAATCCAATTTCAATTAATATATTCAATATATTATTTTAGCCCAAATAAATAAATTAAATAGTAAAATCCAATTTAACTATTAAAGTTACTTTGCCGAATAATTCCAAATTAATCGCGTTCTCTCTTCTAGATGAATTAATCCCAGATTAATTCTTACCGCAATAACCCAGATTAATTTTCTCTTCATAATAATCTCAGATAATTCTTGCCGTAATTAATCCCAGATTAATTTTCTCTCTCATAATTAATCCCAGATTAATTTTGTTTGAATCAAATGTCATCGGTTAATCTTTGGGAAGCGACCCAAGAGATCCCTGGATATGTTGGCAGTAAACTAAATCGGTCATCGACTATCCGTGCCTACCAAATTCTAGCAAAGACATGGTTGGCTTCTAGCACGTTCTCACTGATTTACAAGACATGGTTGGCTTCTAGCAAAGCACCGTGCCTACCAAATTCTCCAGAAATATTCAATGAGGAATATATAATATGTATCAGGCGTAGTATACAATGTAATGCATAATAAATCAAATTCACTTTATTCAACCACTTCCATCACCACTTGATTTTTTGGTTAGTGTGTTGAGCAATTAATCCAATTAATAAGCTCAACCACTTCCATCACAAATAACAACAAGCGGATGAAAGTTATGTGGGTCCAGTATCGGATGTCACATGCTAGGTCTGGGGCTGGAATTGTGTCTGCCTTGTACAAATCATATATTGGATCATCAGCAACTAGTCTCTGTAATCGGATAATCATGACCTAGTCATACTATCCCGATAGCTACATCATTTAAGAGTACTAGTTCTGTATCTTGCATGATCATCATCTCCATATGACTGAAGTGATACTTTAATCTTGACATCACACCCAATACACTAAGATTCTTAGTACGTTAGGGATATGCCATATACCCAACTTGTGGATGGGCTATATACATGTATTTGTAATATTTTCATTAATTAATAAAATGGAAATTTTTATAATACGTGTCTTACATAACTTATATGAATGATTAAACACTGTAATAAAGCCCTTGGAGTAATAAGATGACGGCTTCCAAGCCTTATGAGAGTCATTACTCTCAAACGTTCCTAGTCATAGTTTTGTGAATAATCTGGGCGTTCACAAAGCGGAGAGAATAGCATGATGATATGATATGCCCTTAAGTGGGTAGCCAATCTCATAGGCTACTAGCGGAGATCCGTCCGCTTCATGTATCATATGGATGCATGAGTTGCTCGTGTCCATTGAACTGACCGCCGAAAGTTTTCACATGGAGTGTTTATCCCATGTGTCTGTGAGAACTTTCATCTATCGATTGTATGACTAGTCCTTAGCCTTGAGGTCATAACATCTTATGTGTGGATCGAATAAATTTGACATTCTCCTTCCCCGGTTCAAAAGATCCGGTCATAAGGGTATGATTGGGTCATTTGTAAAAACACATGAAGTTTGTTTGGATACAACAGAGAATCGCCACTCTCTTGGATAATATTTTCTTATAAGAGTAGTATTCCAGTTCGCGGGTTGATATGTGTGATCAGTGCTTGAGACTGTGGCCGCAGCGGAAGAATCATGTGAAATTCTTGGGTTAGCACGATTCATGACACTATCAACATCATACCTTTGACTATATGGGTAGACACTTTCCATACCCTAGGTCAAACGGTGGGGATACAGCGAGGCGATGGACCGTATCATTTGTAAATCGCATACATAATGGGTATATATATATATTTCCTTCTCATTTGGGGGCCTTGGCATGTTGCTAGATGTCAACATTGGTCATTGAAATCGAATGACCATCTGATCAGAGGATAATTATAGGTTCGATTTAATTATCACGATTCATTTTTTATGTCCAACTTGAGGGGAACCCAAAAGGTCACACACAATAAAGTCGAAATCAATGGTTAACAGTGCACAATACAAATTAAACAGCATATATGATTGCTGTAGGAATTGTTCATAAATGGTTCAATGTGTTTAATTATTGAACATATCATTTATGAGGTTCCATAGTGGCTTAGGGATTGGTGAACGACGATATGGGCACTTTGAGAATTCGAAATAAATGAATAAATAAATAAAATAAAAACATGAATAGTAAATTTTTTATTTATTTGTTATTTGTTTTGAATGCCAATCGGCCCAAACTCTTATTAGGGTTTATAATCTCATTAAACCACTAAATTAAGATCCATGGCTAAGATAAATTAGCATTTATCCCACATCAGATTCTTAATACTTTTGTTTGTCTTTGGAGCACCTATCTAAACCTAATGAATTCTTTACAAATTTTTGCACCAAACCTTTTCATCTTGGGTTTATATAAGTGAGCAACTCTAAAGTTTAAGAGTAAGCCACTGATTTTGAGGATCCTTAAGTCTAATTTACTAGAGGAACCTCGAGTTAAATTTTAAGGTATTTGCCTATGCTAGCACCAAGGGCAAAATACCCGTGCACTCAAGGCGTAGTATTGCCGTTGAGTTTTGGCTTTGGTGTGTGCATCTTTGGAGGCCACACACTTGGGTGGCTCTTTGGAACATGGAAGCACTTGCTGAGTTCGAGAAAAGCTTGTAGATTGGAGGGAGGACTAGAGGATTCTTCGGTTCAAGTAAGTCTTTTCTTTCTTATTTTAATTAGAGTTCTTATGATAGTTATCATGTTTAGTTTTATGTTCTTTGCATGTTTTATGAGTTTCTATGCTTAGAATATATAGTAATCACATGCTTAGGCTTGTAGAATAATCAAAACAATGGGTCTTGGGCAAAGGGATAGCGGCATCATAATTTTATTAATTTCCACTGCGCACTCGCGGTCGCTTCCCAACAGTGGTATCAGCGCGCCGTTGTTGTTTTGATTAGTTCTTTCTTCATTTGAACTCGAATTGGGGTGTGTAAAAGCTCGTTGGAAATCTAACACCCTGAACTTAACTTTTAGGCACAAGTTTTGCTGATTTGGTTAAGATTTGAATTGTGAAATTGCATTTAAATTTCACGCATCTGTAAAAAACGTGAATAGTAACTTTATTTGAATAAAATAAAATGCAATATCATAATTAAATTTTAATCAAAGTTATTTATGCCTAAAATAATTCCAACACATATAAAAACTCATATGCTTGATGATTCTATGTATGATTAGAATGGCATGATTATTTTAATGTGCAAGCATCTAGAGACTTCTAAGGATAAATAGATGAGTGTATTGCTTATCCTTTAGCTAAGTAATTATTCCATTGATGAACTTAGAGATTTATTACCTTTAAGGCTAATAAATATAAATCACTTGTTTATAATAAAAGACATTATAAAAGATACAAGTGGGGTGGGGACCAAAGCGTTAATAAAACTTTCCAAACTAAAGTTAATTTAACCAAGGTATTACTAGAGTAGATAATGATTTGGTGTCTTCCTTCACTCACTACCTTTTATAGCAAAATGAAAAGTTGTGTGAAGACATCTAGATAATCATTTACTCAAAGTTACCTTAAAGCATATTTAAAGTGTTGGACTAATTTGGAGGATCTATTGTTTATTCCTACACCAAGGCAATAAGAGCCTAAGAGGTAAGGGTATTTAAGAGAGTTCGCCCACCCTCCCTCTAGGAATTTTCAATGGAGGAATCTATTTGACAGTTATTCACTTAAACCTGTTAAAATCCTCAATAATAATTAAGTCTAAAATTTGCCTCCATTGTAAAGTATAGACCCAAAGGGCTTAAACCGTATTGGCAGGGACTAGGCTTTACTAACTGACCAATACCAATTGGTCCATAAATCGTACTATGACACCATGGTTTTGAATTTTCTGAGTCATAAGACGCAGCAACCTTAGGCGTGGTCTTATAACTTAGTGGTGAAGATTGGGTGTTCACAAGGACTAGCATAAGATATGGCATGTTTGATTGCCCAACCCAATGATCAAGGAATTGTGATTTATATCATAAATTGGTTGGGAACCTACCTAATTATCGTATTTTTATAACAACCGGCCCTAGTCAGAGTTATGAAATGATGATAATGGGATCATTCCCACAGAAATCCATCATATTGGGGTTGATGCGATTTGCTTAAAATTTTAAAACAATTGAGTGGGAGCAACGCATAATAATAAAAAGCATGTTATTATGAAACATTAATGAAAAACATATTCCTAATTTTAACATTCTCTCTTACCATGTGGGCTAAAATTTTTCACAACCTTCAAATGAAAAAGAGTATCACTTCGTCCATCCTTGATGAGCATAAGCTCAAAGGGGACAACTACAATGACTGGGTTTGAAACCTTAAAATTATCTTAAGACAAGAAAGATTTTCTATGTTCTTGAAAACCATTTCCCCCTGAACCGTCCAGAGTTGACCAAAATACATTTGATCTTGGAAGAAACACGTCGATGATGATGAGCAAGCAGTTTGTATAATGTTTGCTCTATGTCGGACGAACTCAGAAAAACTATGAAGATATGGATGCTCAAACCATCATCTTTCATTTGAAGGAGTTGTATGCAACTTTCGTTCATACCGTGAGATTCCAAGTGTCATGTGCCTTATTCCAAACAAGGTAAAAGAAGGATCTGTTAGTGGACATGTGCTTAAGATGATTGGCCACATTGAAAAATTAGCCAACCTCGGGTTTATCATGGATCATGAGATAGGTCACGACTCTAATTCTTCAGTCCTTACAAAAGACTTCTCTAACTTTATTACAGTTTCATATGTCTAATAAAGAAGATACTTTAGCAGAATTGCACAATCTGATAAAGCAAGCAGAGAAAGACTTGAAACCGGAGCTTAAAACCTCCGTCATGCTTACAGGTACGGACCTGAAGCCACGAGGCCCAAAGAAAAAATAAGGGCAAGGCCAATGCTCCAGATCACTTAAAGCCCAATGGTAAGGTGGAGAAGAAAAAAGGTAAAGGGGAAAGTTTCTTTTGTGGAAAGAAGGGTCATTGGAGAAAGACTACGATCCTTGAAAGCCAAGAAGCTAGGGAAGCCCAAGAGGCCAAGAAGCCCAATGCTTCAGGTATGTTGTATATGATTGAACTATATTCTCAAAACTCTGAACCTTCTACTTGGGTGCTTGACACCGGTTGTGGGACTCACTTGTTGTAACAATGTGCAGGGCCTGAGAACAGTAGGAGACTCCGTCATAGGGAGGTTTGACTTACGCATGGGTAATGGAGCAAAACTGGCTGCATTGTGCGTGGGGACTATTATTCATTAGTTTTAGACTTAGAAGATGTGTGTTTATGTTCCTTCTCTAGTAAAAAACATCATTTTATTTATTCTTTATGCAATAAAGTTTTTCATGCCTAATAAGTTGTAATGAATGTTCTATTTTATTTCAATGAAATAAAATATGGAAATGAAATTTTGAATAATGGTATGTCTATGTCTTACAACTAACAAATGATGTTCAACCTCTAATATATACAACGTTTATTGAATAATCTCAATGAATCACTTCTATGGCACAGTCGCTTAGGTCATATCATGAAACAAGATTAACTAAGCTACATAAGGATGGGTATTTTCAGACCCTTCAAATATGAACCTTATGGAACTTGTGAGTCTTGTTACTTGGTAAAATGACCAAATTACCCTTCAAAGGTAAAGGACAGCGTGCAGCGGAGACATTAGAATTCATACACTTCTGATGTATGCGACCAATGTCAGTCACCGCTAGAGGTGGATTCTCCTACTTCATTACCTTTATCGATGATTACTCGTGATATGGGTATGTGTACTTATGCGGTACCAAATCTGAAGCCTTTAAGAAATTCAAGACTTCAAAGTTGAAGTAGAAAACCAGCTTAATAAAAGTATTAAGTCACCTAAGGTCTGACCGAGTGGTGAATACTTAAGCGACGAATTTCAAGATTACTTGAGAGAAAATGCATTGTTTCCCATTGGACTCCTCCGGGAAATCCACGGCATAATGGGGTCTCCGAAAGGAGAAAATCGGACATTATTAGATATGGTCCGATCAATGATGCCAGACACGGATCTACCTCTTTCATTTTGGGGTCTTCTTTAGAAACTGCAACACTACTACTCAAACAAAGTTCCTTCCAAGACTGTTAGTCAAACACCATATGAGTTATGGTCTGAGAAACGTCCTAGTCTTAGTTATCTAAGAGTTTGGGGATGTGACAATATGTTAAGCTCACACAAACTAACAAATTGGATGATAGGGCAGTTAATGTACATTTGTAGGATATGCCTTGAACTCAAGAGCATACGTGTTCTACATCCCAAATGAACAAAGAAACATTTGTCTCACGAAATTCTAATTTCTAGAGAATGAATTCATTCTCAAGAAATATAGTGGAGTAGACTTGACCTCGATGAGGTACGAGAAGAACAAATAACATAGAACTAAACCCCAGCCTTTCAAAAGGGCAGAGACGGAACACAACCACAAGGTTATGAACTTAGAAGGTCTGGTAGGGAAAGATATGAGCCTGAAAGATATGGTTTCCATATTGATGAGGAACATGATCAGGTCATTGATAATGACGATCCCACCAGTTATGACAAAGTAATGCATGACATTGATTCAGTCAAGTGACTGGAGGCCATGAAATCCGAAATAGACTCTATGTATCAGAATCAAGTCTGGGACTTAGTGGATGCACCTGAAGGGATAAAACCCATAGGCTGCAAGTGGATTTACAGGCATAAAATGCTGCAGAAGGCAAGCACCATCCAAACCTATAAGGCTAGATTGGTGGCGAAAGGTTATAGACAAATCCAAGGAATTGACTATGACGAAACCTTCTCGCCTGTTACAATGATAAAGTCCATTCGAATTTTACTGGCACTAGCTGCACACTTTGATTATGAGATTTGGCAGATGGATGTCAAAACAACTTTCCTTAATGGGAACCTGTAGAGGAAGTCTATATGACACAACCTGAGGGTTTGCATCTAAGGATGATCATAATAAAGTATGCAAGCTTAAACGATCCTTATGGGACTCAAGCAAGCCTCCAGAAGTTGGAATATACGATTTGATGAGACAATCAAAGAATTTGACTTCATCAAAATGTAGACGAGCCGTGTGTTTATAGGAAAAAGTAGTGGAGTGCTGTTGTGTTTCTTGTATTATATGTCGATGACATATTAATCATCGGAATGATATTCCTATGATGCAAGCCACCAAGCAATGGTTATCAAATTTCTCCATGAAAGATTTGGAGAAGCGCCTACTCATCGGCATTAAGATCTACCGTAATAGATCTAAGAGGTTTATTAGGACTTTCTCAATCTACATACATAGATAAAGTTTTTTAAAAGATTCAAAATGGAAGATTCTAAAAGAGGTAATTTACCTATTATCATGGAACAAATTATCTAAGAGCAATGTCCACATACTCCTTCAGATAGAGAGTGTATGAGTAGGATCCCTTATGCTTCAGCAATAGGATCGATCATGTACGCCATGCTATGTGCAAGACCTGATGTCTCTTATACTCTTATCATAATGAGCATGGTATCAGGCAAATCCTGGTGAGCAACACTGGGCAGCTGTCAAACAATCCTCAAGTATCTGAGAAAGACTAAGGATGTGTTTTTTGATATACGGAGATTGTTCTGAGATGAAGTCATTGGTTACTGTGATGCGAGCTTTCAGAATGATATAGGATGACAGCAGAATCCAACAAGATATCTGTTTACTTTGAATGGCGGAGCTGTCACTTGGAAAAGCTCAAAGCAGTAAACTACAACGGACTCCACCACTGAAACCGAGTATATTGCAGCATCTGAGGTAGCTAAAGAAGTATTCTGGATAAAGAAGTTCATCACGGAGTTGGAAGTGCTTCCCTCGATAAAGAATGGCGTCATGATATAATGTGACAACACGGCGCCATTGCTCAATCAAAGGACCAAGGTCCCACCAGAAATCCACATGTACTCAGGCAATTTCATCTCATCAGAGAGATTGTTGAGAGAAATGAAGTTATTATAGAGAAAAGCCACCCACAGAAGATAATCCTGCAGATTCTCTGACTAAAGGGCTAACTCAACAACAGAATGATAGGCAAACCCAGAGTATGGTGTCCAGATTCATACTAGTTGGCTATAGTGCAAGTGGGAGATTGTTAGGGATATGCCCTATACCCAACTTGTGGATGGGCTATATGTACATTATTTGTAATATTTTCATTAATTAATAAAATGAAAATCTTTATTATACGTGTCTTACATAACTTATATGAATCATCAAACACTGTAATAAAGCCATTGGAGTAATAAGATGATGGCTTCCACGCCTTATGAGAATCATTACTCTCAAACGTTCCTAGTCATAGTTTTGTGAATAATCTTGGCATTCACAAAGCGGAGAGACTAGCATGATGATATGATCCGCCCTTAAGTGGGGTAGCCAATCTCATAGGCTACTAGTGGAGATCCGTCCGCTTGGTGTATCACATGGATGCATGAGTTGCTCGTGTCTATCGAACTGACCGCCGAAAGTTTTCACATGGAGTGTTTATCCCTTGTGTCTGTGAGAACTTTCATGTATCGATTGTATGACTAGTCCTTAGACTTGAGGTCTTTACAATCTTATGTATAGATCAAATAACTTTGAGATTCTCCTTCTCCGGTTAAAAAGATCCAGTCATAAGGGTATGATTGGGTCATTTGTTGAAACACATGAAGTTTGTAAAGATACAACAGAGAATCGCCACTCTCTCGGATAATATTTTCTTATAAGAGTATTATTCCAGTTCGCGGGTTGATATGTGTGATCAGTGCTTGAGACTGTGGCCGCAGTGGAAGAATCATGTGAGATTCTTGGGTTAGCACGATTCATGACACTATCAACATCATACATTTGACTATATGTGTAGATACTTTCCATACCCTAGGTCAAACGGTGGGGATACAGTGAGGCGAGGGACCGTATCATATGTAAATCTCATACATAATGGGTATATATATATCTTTCCTTCTCATTTGGGGGCCTTGGCATGTTACTAGATGTCAACCTTGGTCATTGAAATTGAACGACCATCTGATCGGAGGATAATTTATGTTCGATTAAATTATCATGATTTATTTCATGTCTAACTTGAGGGGAAGCCAAAAGGTCACACACAAAAAGTAGAAATCAATGGTTATACAGTGCACAATATAAATTTAACAACATATATGATTGCTGTAGGAATTGTTCATAAATGGTTCAATGTGTTTAATTATTGAACATATCATTTATGAGGTTCCATAGTGGCTTAGGGATTGGTGAATGACGATAGGGGCACTTTGGAATTGGAATAAATAAAAATAATAATATGAATAGTAACGTGAATAGTAATTTTTTATTTATTTGTTATTTGTTTTGAATTCCAATTCGGCCCAACTCTTATTAAGGTTTTATAATCTCATTAAACCACTAAATTAAGATCCAATGGCTAAGATTAAATTAGCATTTATCCCACATCAGATTCTTAATTAATTTTGTTGTATTTGGAGCACCATATAAATCTAATGAATTCTTTACAAATTTTTGTACCAAACCTTTCATATCTTGGGTTTATATAAGTGAGCAACTCTAAAGTTTAAGAGTAAGCCACTGATTTTGAGGATCCTTAAGTCTAATTGACTAGAGGAACCTCAAGTTAAAAGTTTTGAGGTATTTTCCTAGGCTAGCACCAAGGAAAAATACATGTGCACTCAAGGCGTAGTCTTGCCGTTGAGTTTTGGCTTGGTGTGTGCATCTTTGGAGGCCACACACTTGGGTGGCTCTTTGGAACGTGGAAGAACTTGCTGAGTTCGAGAAAAGCTTGTAGATTGGAGGGAGGACTGGAGAAGTCTTCGGTTTAAGTAAGTCTTTTTC
>SKCR01037231.1:0-14483 GCA_019454045.1 Zanthoxylum bungeanum
AGTGCTCATAAATGCACAATCATAGCCAAAGGAGAAAACTCAAAGCAAACACGCATAAGTGTATTCGCACACGTAGTGGGGACCCACAGTCGTTTGGTGGATGGGCAGACTCTCGGTGATAATAGTCCAAACATGAAACCGAATCCACTTTTCAAGAAAATAGTCCAAGAAACGATGAGACATATGACCGTCTTGGAAAGTACGCCTATCAAAAATAAGGTACGGAGAGCACCCGCAGTGCCCGTGAAGCCTAGCAAGAATATAAAAAGAACTGGCGTGGAGGCCTATGAGAGGCACATAATGCTCGAAGAAATCAATGGTAACATGGCAGAGACACCATCAAGGGCATATCCGTAAAATCCTGGCACTAGACAATTGTTGCAGCCAATCCTTCCATGAATCAAAAGATAGATTCTTCTCCATCATAGCATGAGCTAAATTATGTCTGAGTCCATAGGAGGCGAAAATGGAAGACGACGAAGGAATGATAAGCCTTACCTTCTCTTGCAACCACTCCTAAAAAAATGTGTGTTAGCTCGATGAGTCGAAAACCCAAAAGGACGACTCAGGAAAAAAATAAAATAACCCGCAAGGGTTAAAAATATAAGGACAACATAGGAAAAATTGACGGCATACCTATAAAAGTAGAGGACTTTTTACGAACCGATGGGTGGTATTGTGTCTGATTTGGTCTAAACCATGAAATGTCTCAGCCAAGATGACAATGGTAGGGTCCTAGCCACATCAGATACCCTGGATAATATGAAGCATCCAGTAATCGCCTCTCTCACCATCTTTACTCGCCAAGAGATATCGAGCTAAAATACATAATATAAACATGCTCTTCCAATGGTGGGATCCTACCTCCATGTCCAGAGAACGTCCAGCAGTGTCTTCAGTTCAATGGACAGAGGACAAGATATCACTATTTCCATCTCAGTAGTATTGAAAAGAAAAACATCGAAAGCCTCCAGCAGGTAATGACTTTTGAAAAATGGTATGGACAAAATGGTGAAAGGAGGGAATCATAAACATAAAATAACAACAAGCTCCTTAGGTAAGAGACATAATCGTGGCCATAGAAACGGAAGACGTGATGTTCGCTATCCCAGAATGTTGAAGCTGCCTTCAAGAAATCATATTCTATCTTGATTTTGTACAGGTAACAAATTACGGAGAGTAGGGCCAAATCTGGTGGCGACCAGTCAGCAAGCTCACATATCAGGGATACAACAGGATCTTACAGAATTTGAGTCATCAAAATAGATGAATTTATTGGTCACCAGATATATAAATGTCCATACAGAGGTGCTAAATATCTGGCCGGATATACCTTGAATTGCCAAATGTTACAAGCAGTTGCGCAGTCTGAGTAATGGTGCTAAGGAAAGCAGGAAGTCTCCAGAACAAAGGAAAAGAGGAAGAAATGAAGAGATTACTTTGATGATCAAAACAAAGGGAAGACAAGTCTATATATGGAGTTCCGAATGAAACTATACAAGATTTGGATTCCTAACCCATAAGGGAACCCTACTATCCTTAATACAATATGGGAAGTCCAGTCTGACTTTCACTACATGTCCGGCCAGATATCTTATCAACATCTAGTCAGATAATTATACGTACGGTCCGAAGTTGGTTAAAGACTTATGAGATGTTGATTTTGTGCTTGTGCAATGTATTGGGACTAAAAATAATATAGGAAATGAAAAGAAGAAAATTACATCTTTATTATATAATGACGTCCATGCAAAATGATTTTTTACAACAAAACAAAGCAAAAAGAAAGTACAATCCACTAGTCCGAAGATTCCCCCTCATCAGCTCAGCCCACATTGGATTCCTCGTCCTCAAGTGCGGGCTTGGGCTCCCGTGGCACATTTAAGAATGCATTCCCTTAGTGCGAACCTCCTACCTCCTGGAAGCGGTCTGCGAAGGAAATGAATGCTAGCCCGACATACTATATTGATGTTGTTACTCCCTGATCCGCCTCTCTAATTCCTCAATGTTACGTCATAATTAGAAACATTGAAATAAGTTAGGAAATCATCTATACATGCTAAATATTTTTTCTAGGCACCCGATGGGACAAACTCTGTTAAGTCAGCCCAGTCTTCGCCGCTTGCACTAGAAGATGACAATGGTCCACGAAGTGGATGGGAACCCATAGCATAAGATCGATCGGTACGCAAGACAAGGAAAATGAAAATGAACAATCTAGAATACTTACATGGATGGCGTCTGTAGGCGAAAGTGTCAAAGACTGTATTTGCGCCAAAGAAAAAGACCAGACATCAAGCATTTCAGCATAGTTACAAGTCATGTAAGTCAGGATTGTTGTTAAAATTAGTGTCATTAAACAATAATATAACATGCATACCAACAGATCAACACCAGAAAAATAAATCTAGATGCTATTAAACCCTAAACCAATAAGTACCAGAAAAACCTGATTAAATTGTCCAAGTCGAGATAATCTCTGTCCTTAAGAACTTATTGGCTCCGTCACAGGTGCTTTACGGATTCGTTTTGCCAACGTTCTCCCAGGATTACTTGGATTCTTCTTGTTCAAGGTGCACTCCTTAACAAGTATTTGAACTAGGATAAAATGGTGGATCTCTCTCAAAACAAAGAAAACAACAATGCCTCTTTTTAATCTCTAAAAATGGTTGTATTTTTTCTATCCCTCCATTTGGAATAAAAACCTTCTTATATAAGGCATGGAGGGGTGCCAATAGGGCACCCCTTGGGGTGGGATACAACCCTCCTAAGGATTGTGTCCTTCCCTTGCACCCCTTAAAGCCAAAAGGACAAAACTACCCCCGAATATTATAGGAATTTCCAACAATCCCCCACAATTCTTATAATATTCAAGATGACACTTGAGAGAGATACCGTGAGCTAAAGCTGCATCGAAATAGGTAGCTTTCACCTTGAACCTTTCCTAGTGAGTGACAATCGGATTTACTTGGCAAACCAGTGACCCATAGTCTTGAACTGTTCTGCCGTTGGTGTAAACCAAGACAATTTCCAACACACAGCTTTAATTCGACCATTTTCCCGTTCTACGGTTGTGTTCATTTTGGCCCTGAACAACGGTCCTGGATTCATCAAGTACTTTAGGGTAACCCGCCTTTAAAGGTTCCCATGGAAGCAGCCTCACTTCTTACTTGAAATAGGTGATCTGCTATGAAGAGGTAATCTGTCTTTACCCCCATTAGGACTCATCTCCTAATATAGTGATCATTAAAAGCCTTAACTTATCCTAACCAATGACAGACAGCACTCAGCGTCATTATCGGAATGGGAAAGAGTACGAAACTCTTCAGTGCTTGTTTTGAATTGCACAAAGTTTCTGTTGTCCCTTTTGAACCTAGATCTTGGGATCTCCAGTCAACTAGGTTGGGTTTCCACAGTGACAATTCTTAGATTATAGGCTTCAAGCCCATTCCCCTCGATGACTTCTTAACTTGCTCTCGAGGTAAACCTTTAGTTAGTGGATCCGCTAGGTTTTCCTTCGACCTGACATAATCGATCGTTATTATGCCACTAGAGAGCAGTTGACGTATGGTATTATGTCTTCGACGTATGTGTCGAGACTTACCATTATACATTGTATTCTGGGCTCTCCCAATTGCCAATTGGCTATCACAATGTATGCTAATCGCTGGCACCGGTTTGGGCCAACTAGGAATATCCTCCAGGAAGTTTCTAAGCCATTCTGCTTCTTCCGCTGTTTTGTCTAACGCCATGAATTCTGATTCTATAGTAGACCGGGCAACACATGTTTGCCTCGAGGATTTCCATGACACGGCTGCATTACCAAGTGTGAAAACAAATCCAACCGTAGATTTGGAATCCACTATATCAGATATCCAGCATCGCTGTATCCCTCTAGAACAGCAGGATATCTCTCGTAATGTAGCCCATATTTTGAAGTTTCTTATACCTCAAAACACTTACTATGACTTTCCAGTGGTTATGTCATGGATTGCTAGTATATCTGCTAAGCCTATTCACAGCTTGAGCGATATCAGTTCGTGTGCAATTCGTGAGATACATCAGACTTCTGATGACTCTTGAACACTCTAATTGCGATATGCTTAAGCCAGTATTCTTTGATAGAGGAAGAATTAGGTTAGCTACTCCCAAATCTTTCATATCAAATTTGCTGGTTAACACGTTTTTGGTAGACTGAATCATTTCATGATTACTACCAATTATCAGCATATCGTCTACATAGAGATACACAATGACATATCCTTTTTGAGTTGACTTGGTGTACACACACTTATCACACTCATTGGTTTTAAACCCACTTGACAACATCTCTTTGTCAATGTTCTCATGTCATTGTCTAGGTGCTTGTTTTAATCCGTACAAGGATTTTACAAGTTTGCACACCTTCTGTTCTTATCCAGGAACATTAAACCCTTCTGGTTGTTCCATGTAAGTCTCTTCATCCAATTCACCATTCAAGAATGACGTCTTTACATCCTTTTGATGTATTTCAAGACCGAATATAGCTGCTATAGCTATAAGCATTCTACTGATGTGATACGAATCACTGGTGGATATGTGTCAAAGTAAACAAGGCCTTCTTTCTGTCTATAATCTTTTATGACAAACCTCGCCTTGTACTTATCTATTGATCCATCCATTTTCATCTTTCCATTTGTAGCCAGTGGCTTACAACCTGGTGGAAGATCAACCAACTCCCAAGTATGGTTCTGTAGGATTGAATCAATCTCACTGTTTATCGCCTCTTTCCAAAGAGGTGCCTCCAAAGAAGACATTGCTTCTTTATAGCTTCGAGGCTCATTTTCTAACAAATATGTCAGAAAATCGGATCTGACTCTTGGTCAACATGATCACTGTCCTTGACAGTATCAACAGCTCTTTTTGAGAGACTCTCTTCTTTGTCTTTCCTTACAAGGAAATGTCTCTTCAAAAATATTGCATTCCTTGACTCAATCATCACATTCAGATTGATGTCAGGAATCTCATACTTGTGTACCAAGAATCGATACGCACTACTGTTGCAAGCATATCCGAAGAATATACAGTCAACAGTTTTGGGTCCTATCCACCTTCTTAGGTTTAGGAGCCATCACCTTGGCAATTGGCAAGACACCCCCACATTTTCAGATATTTGTAGGAAGGTACATAACCTTTCCACAACTCATATGGTGTCTTGTCCAATCTTCTGTGAGGAAGCTTGTTCAGAACGTAGTTCGCAGAAAGCAGGGCTTTCCCCCACAAGTTCTGAGGTAAACCAGAACTTGTCAACATGGCATTCATCATTTCCTTCAACGTTCGGTTTTTGCGCTCCGCAATTTCGTTCTGTTGAGGAGAATAAGGAGCAGTGGTTTCGTGAATAATTCTGTGCACAGAACAATATTCACCGAATGATGAAACATATTCACCACCACTATCACTTCTGATTCTTTTGATTACTTGCCAAGTTGATTTGCAACTTCGTTCTCAGTGTATAAAGCTCTCAATAGCTTCAGCTTTGCTCCTCAGCAAATACACTTAACAGAATCTTGTGCTTTCATCGATAAAAGTGACAAAGTACTTTTTACCGCCTCTTATTTGCACAATATTCATGTCACACACGTCAGTGTGTACAAGTTCCAAGGGTTCAGAACTTCGTTCTATGATGTTCTATGTATTTTTGCTTCAACACATGCCTCACACTCATGTTGGCCATCAATGCAAATATAGGTATAAGGTTCATGTTAATTAATGTACGCATTGTATTATAATTAACATGTCCTAACCTCTCATGCCATACATTTTGTGACTCAATAATATAAGCAGAAGTTTCAGCTTTATTAATAGCACAATTGACAGTCATTTAAAAGACCCTCAGCGAGGTATCATTTTCCTACATAAACATCATTTTTGGTCAAAACAATCTTGTCAGAAACAAATACAAACCCGAGACCGAGTTCTTCCGAATATCTGGAACATGCAAACATTCTTATATGTAAGCTCCATTCCGGATATCATATTCAAAACTACTGTGCCTTGTCCAACCACTCTAGAGGTAGACGAGTTTCCCATTGTCAGATGATCGCCACCATCGACCTTTCTGATACGAGGAAAACATCTTGCTATCAGCACAGATATGACGAGTAGCCCCAGTGTCTACCCATCATTCTCTCGGATTCCCAACCAAGTTGGCTTTAGTTACCACTGTTGAGAGATTCATTTCTGAAATCTCATCAGTTAACTGCTCATCTTCAGTGACATAAGCCTCATATATCCTGCCATTGTCCTGAGATATCTTGTTTCTGCAGTCCTTTGTAATATGACCGCTCTTTTCACAGTTGTAGCACTTCCCATTGAACTTCTTGTTCGCATGGGAAGAATCAGCTTCACTGTTCTTTCTTTTCTTGCTACCCTTTACATCCTCAAAGATGTTGGCCTTAGACTCCATAGTCTTGTAGCTGGTCTTCTCGGACATCATGTTGTCCTGTTCGATTCTCAATCGAACTCCAAGGTCCTCAAGGCTCATCTGCTTCTTTTTGTGTTGCAGATAGCTCCTGAAGTCCTTCCATGATGGAGGCAACTTGAAACATCTCACAGAGTTTCATTCCCTCATCCAATATTTCATGAATGATCAATTGCAGTTCACCCAACTGAGACATCACCGTCCTTGAATCTACCATCTTGTAGTCCAGGAACCTACCCACGACAAATTTATTTTGTCTGGCATCTTCGGTTTTGTACTTCTTCTCGAGAGATTCCCAGAGAACCTTCGCAGAAGTCATGCCTTGGTACACATTGTACAGGGTATTGTCAAGACCACCCAATAGGTAGTTCTTGCATAGGAAGTCTCCAGACAACCAAGTCTGTTATCGCTCTTCCTTGGCCAATTCAGATTCACCCTCCACAAGACCCGGAGGATCTTTGAGGAATTTAGCCAACTGGAGAGTTGTCAGGTAGAACAGCATTTTGCTCTGCCACTGTTTGAAATTTGCCCCACCAAATTTCTCCGGCTTTTCTCCGTAAGAGACCGGTATTCTTTGATATTTCCGCTAGCCATTTGTAACTGGAAATTCAACAGGGTTCAATCAGTCTACGAAAGGCGAATTGCACAACGATCAACGAATGATCTTGTTCAAAGTGATGTACTAGGTAGTCACTTGTTGTTCTAATGGGCGAAAGTTCCAATAAACACAAGTCATTGAATTTTAACTAAAGATACTTAAGGAAAATTGAACGAACGAATATTCTTCGAACACCTTTTCCAATAGGATCTTTTAGCAATTCACAACCCAGATTTACACTCTTCCAATAGCACAATTATTACGATAAGTGTAGATATATAAATGTCAATCAAGATTGGATGGAATTACTTGTGTATTATTGCACTTTAAATTCTCAACCAATTATGCAACAACCAAACAATTTCAACTTTATCACTATGTGTATGCTTGTGATAATTGAACAACCTAATAATAACTTAAATCTATACTACCAAGATTAATGTGTTAACAGTATATGACTAACCAAGTTAATATTTTTTAAGTTTGCAGTTTCTAAGAATTACAGGACTATTTCGTTAGTGTCGCGTTCGTATCTACGTTCGAACGATACTGTCCAGTGTGTGTGCGTTCGTGTTGCGTTTGATAACGCGTTCGAACGATGTGTTTCCAGAGAGTTCACGTTCGAGTAGCGTTTGATAACGCGTTCGAACGGAATGATTCCAGAGAATTCACGTTCGTATAGCGTTCGTGAACGCGTTCGAACGGAATGATTCCAGAGAGTTTGCGTTCGAGTTGCGTTTAGTACGCGTTCGAACGTTCTAAGGCAGAAGGCTTGCGTTCGAGGTGCGTTTGAAGACGCGTTCGAACGTTCTTACGAGAATTCAAATTTTTAGCCTTCGCGTGCGTTGGGCGTTCGAACGCCCTACGGGTTTTTCATGCACAGTTCATATTTTCCAGAAAATATTCAAACCCTAACATGCAAATTACTATTTAATAACACGATATCAATAAGTTCTTAAGATTGTTGTTAAAATAGTGTCATTAAACATAATATTAACATGCATACCAACAGATCAACACCAGAAAATATAAATCTAGATGCTATTAAACCCTAAACCAATAAGTACCAGAAAAACCTGATTAAATTGTCCAAGTCGAGATAATCTCTGTCCTTAAGAACTTATTGGCTCCGTCACAGGTGCTTTACGGATTCGTTTTGCCAACGTTCTCCCAGGATTACTTGGATTCTTCTTGTTCAAGGTGCACTCCTTAACAAGTATTTGAACTAGGATAAAATGGTGGATCTCTCTCAAAACAAAGAAAACAACAATGCCTCTTTTTAATCTCTAAAAATGGTTGTATTTTTTCTATCCCTCCATTTGGAATAAAAACCTTCTTATATAAGGCATGGAGGGGTGCCAATAGGGCACCCCTTGGGGTGGGATACAACCCTCCTAAGGATTGTGTCCTTCCCTTGCACCCCTTAAAGCCAAAAGGACAAAACTACCCCCGAATATTATAGGAATTTCCAACAACGATCTGCTAGACATCCACCAAACCGAGGATAGCACCAGGAGGAGCAGTGGATGTCGAAGTAGATACACCTGCAGGAGGCGAACCCCGTCGAGAAGAAGAAACCCTACGTCAAACACGTCGCAATGGTGTTGGGTCTGCAAGAGGTTTGTCTTTTCTTCATCTTCATCAGAGGGCAAGTGAACAAGCTGAGTTCCATGACCTCGCCCATGAGCCTATAGCAGAATCTACATTAACAAAGGATGTTTAGCCAAAACAGAAAAGGAAGAACACGAAAAGGCAACAGTCCATACTTGAGTAGCTCGTCAAGGCTCAAAGAGTTATAGTGAACCAAGAAGGGTAATGTGGGCCCATCCCCAATAATTACTCTCAATACGAAAGTCATTAGTTGGGAGATGATACAGAGCAATCGATAGGTCCTCTCTCTCTAGCTAAAGCCCAAAAACATAAATGGGTGGAGAGGCTAGAATTCTACGGGCTTGGGCGGCCCAAATTCCAAAGGCCCCACTCGCCCAGAAACCAGAACTGCTGGTCTATACCTAGAAGAAGCAAACGAAGTCCATTCTTTTCGAATGAGGAACGTGTGGACTCTGGAAGATCGTCAAAGGGAGTCCCCTACCAATCTCTGTCGAGCTAAAAGAAATGAAGGGAAAATCAAGTAAAATGATGAAAAGAGACCAAATCTCAATTGAGCCCATTCAGATGAGCTCAGTGCACAACTATGTCGTGAGATTCAGAAAATTTCATGGTGGATTCACCCCATCGAGACAACACAAGAAATCTAATCACATCTCTAGAGCTAGGGAACGGCCAAGCCAACACATTGAACTCATAAGCACAAGAGTATGACAAGAAAACAAAATTCCAAGGTTAGTCATCATTTCAAATAGGTCAAAAAAGGGAAAAGTAGCAGTACACACCTCTACTAGAGAACCATAGCCTTTGACGTATGAGCCACCACAGTAATATCGGTCTAAACCATGATAGATAGCCGCTAGAGTAGGGGAACCCCAGTCCCACTCCTACGCAGTGTCAAGGTCGCGAAGTGGAGGTAGAAGGCACAAATCCACAGAACTAGCTGCATCAGCAAAAAGATACAACCGAACATATAAGGGGGAAATGATCGTACTAGTTGATCGATCCTGAAATCCGAGGTGGGATCATCTGCCAATGGCTCCGAAATTCACTATATGTAATCACACCTGAACAAACCCTCAGGACAAATCCTAGAAAATGTTTGATATAGCTAGCCTGAACAGTGGGAGTGTACAGGTTACAATCAAATTTAAACAAGTGGCCTTGCATGGGACGTCAGTCAAATACGCAAAATCCATAGGGATAATGGTCATTTCACCAACCGAAAGCTGGAAAGTATGGGTGGTGTCCATCCATCTCTTTATTAAATCTTGCAACCCCATATTGTCATGTTTCATTGACCGAGCATGAATGGAGATGATGAAAGGCTCAAACCTTGTTGCCGTAATTCGAGCCTTAACAGTGGAGAAGAGATCATTGTACCATTTTCTCATGCTAGCGGGGCTACCACCAGCCTTCAAACATGATGTATCTAGCAGCAAAGAGAGAGATAATGTCGATAAAGCAATAAATATATTGTTGGAAAACCTTTTGAAGTTTCCTAAAAATTAATTAATTTCAGTAATTAATTTGGTACTTCAAACGAAAGGTTTCATTAATGAATGATAAATGGCATAATAAATGGCATACTTATTTAGTGTTCCATAAAAGTTAATTAACTTCATTAATTAAATTGGTAAAGGTCTCGTTAATGAATGATAAATGGCATACTTATTTAGTGTTCCATAAAAATTAATTAACTTCATTAATTAATTTGGTAAAGGTCTCGTTAATGAATGATAAATGGCATACTTATTTAGTGTTCCATAAAAGTTAATTAATTTCATTAATTAATTTAGTACTTCAAACGAGATGTCTCATTAATAAATAATAAATGTCATACTTAATTTTTTTTTTCGCCTCTTCTATATATAGAGAGCATTGTTTTCGTTTTTAATATAGAAAGAAAACACAAAAAAAAAAAAGGGCTTGGCATTTTGCTTGAGTTTCTCTTTGTTTTCGGTTTCAAAAGAGTTCAAACACTTTTGTGGTTCATTGGATACGAGTTCGGTGGTGCCCTTGCTCGTTCGTTTTCCGTTGCATCCTGGGAAACAATCGTCTCACGTTCTACTGCACCTTCGGTATGGGACGAATTTGTTTTAAGGAGATTGTTGACTTCAACAAGCCTCGGAAAGAAGAAGTAGTTCAGCTCAGCAATTCTTTCAGAGATAGAGATACTTTCATCGCATTCAGAGGCTCGATTTTTGAAGACGTCAGAGGCATAGGCTTATTTCAGAGGCAGACGCATCATCTGGGTCTATTTTGAGCATCAGGGGCTGAAATAAAGCCTAATTCGGATTTCCTTGTAACTACCGTTTGATAATACTTGTACTACAGTCTTAAAACAAAATTCGTTCTGTGGATATGGAAATCAGTCCAAACACAGTTGATCCAAATGTGGCAGCCTCTTCGGTCTGCCAAAGTGTTGTGGCAGCCTCTTCGGCTGGCCAACATGTTTCAGCCTCTGGGCTTAATCTGGCAGCCTCTGGGGCTGGCCAAGGTGTTGCTGCCTCTATGGCTAGTCAACCTATTGGACATGTGAGCCATGTCAATCCTGCTGCGGAAAAACCTGAGAAATTCAGTGGTCAGAATTTCAAAAGGTGGCAACAGAAGATGTTTTTCTACTTGACCCCGTTGAACCTTGCGAGGTTTCTAAAAGAAGATGCTCCTGTACCCAAAGAGGGTGAGATTGATATCCAAGTCATCAGTGCCATCGATGCTTGGAAACATTCTGAATTCCTATGTCGGAATTATGTGCTGAATGGGCTAAGTGATTCATTGTACAGTGTGTACGCCGGAATGAAAACAGCTAAAGGGCTTTGGGAATCTTTAGATCGAAAATATAAAACTGAGGATGCCGGTACTAAGAAATTTGTCGTAGGCCGTTTCCTAGATTTTAAGATGATTGATTCCAAAACTGTGATAAGCCAAGTACAAGAACTGCAGATTATTCTAGCAGAAATTCATGCTGAGGGGATGAGTTTAAGTGAAACCTTCCAAGTAGCCTCGATAATTGAGAAACTACCACCTGGTTGGAAAGATTTCAAGAATTATCTAAAGCATAAGCGAAAAGAAATGAGCATTGAAGACTTGGTTCTTAAGCTGAGAATTGAGGAAGATAACCGAGTTTCTGACAAGAGAGGAATGACTCATGAGGCCAAAGCAAATGTTGTCGAACATGGCCATAAGAACAAGAACCTCAAGAACAAAGGGTCAAAGATGGGCCCTAAAGGAGGAGTTTCCAAGAAATCCAAATTTCAAGGAAGATGCTTCAACTGTGACAAAATGGGTCACAAGTCTTCTGAGTGCAGACTGCCGAAGAAGAAAAAGAATCAAGAGGCTAATGTGATGGAAAATATGACTCAAGATGTTTCAGACATTAACCTTTCAGCTGTGGTTTCTGAGGTGAATCTGGTGGGTTCTAACCAAGAGAGTGGTGGATTGACACTGGTGCCACTCGACATGTGTGCTCGGACAAGAGCATGTTTTATTCATTTAAGCCTGCTGGTAATGGGGAAAAAATATACATGGAAATTCAGCAACATCTGAGATTGAAGGTCAAGGAAAGGTGATTCTGAAGATGACCTCTGGGAAAGAGTTGACTCTGAATAATGTTCTGTATGTACCAGAAATACGGAAGAATCTTGTGTCTGGATCGCTTCTGAACAAGCATGGATTTCGGATGGTGGTTCGAGTCTGATAAAGTAGTTTTAACTAAAAATGGGATGTATGTGGGAAAATGGTATGTAACTGATGGGCTTTTTAAGCTCAATGTAATGGTTGTTAACCCAAGAATATCAATAAAGCTAGTTCTTCTGCTTATATTGTTGAGTACTCTAATCTTTGGCATGGTAGATTAGGACATGTTAATTTTAATTCATTGAGAAAATTAATTAACATGAATCACATTCCTAATTTTAAAATTGATAAAAAACATAAGTGTGATACTTGTGTTGAGGCAAAACTAACAAGATCATCTTTTCATAGTATTGAAAGAAACTCTGAACCACTTGATCTAATTCATACCGATGTATGTGATTTTAATTCAATACAATCGAGAGGCGGTAATAAATATTTTATTACCTTTATTGATGATTGCACAAGATTTTGCTATGTGTATTTAATGAAAAGCAAGGACGAAGCTATAGAGAAATTTGTTCTCTATAAGAATGAAGTTGAGAACCAACTGAATAAAAGAATTAATGAGTTAAGAAGTGATCGTGGTGGTGAGTATGTTTTCCCTTTTGAATCACTTTGTGAACAAAATGGAATCATACATCAAACCACAGCTCCTTATTCACCTCAATCCAATGGGATTGCGGAACGTAAGAATCGTACCTTGAAAGAGATGATGAACGTTATGTTAATCAGCTCTGGTTTACCTCAGAATATGTGGGGAGAAGTCTTATCAGCTAATTACCTTTTAAATAAGGTACCACGGAAAGAAGCAGGGAAAACTCCTTATGAAATGTGGAAAGGAAGAGTACCTTCCTATAAATTCCTACGAGTGTGGGGGTGTCTTGCCAAGGTAGTCATTCCTCCACCTAAAAAGGTGAAGATAGGACCAAAAACTGTTGATTGCATTTCATAGGATATGCACATAACAGTAATGCTTATCGATTTATTGTGCATGAGTCTAATGTACCAGATATTCACAAGAATACGATAATGGAGTCGAGAAATGCATCCTTTTTCGAATACGTTTTTCCTTGTAAAACTACTTCGAATTCAAATGTGCAAAAACGAGCACATGATACTATCATTGAAGAGAGTCAGGACCGAGAACAAATAAATGTTCCAGAGGATCAACAAGTTGTTGAACTTGAACCAAGACGTAGCAAAAGAGCTAGAACGGAAAAATCATTTGGTCCAGATTTTCTGACATTTTTGCTAGAGAATGATCCTCAAAGCTATAACGAAGCTGTAAGGTCAGCTGATGGTGCTTTGTGGAAAGATACCATCAATAGTGAAATTGAATCCATCTTACAAAATCACACCTGGGAGTTAGTGAATCTTCCTCCAGGATGTAAACCTTTAGGGTCCAAGTGGATTTTCAAAAAGAAAATAAAGGCAGATGGATCAATTGACAAGTACAAAGCAAGACTTGTAATTAAAGGTTACAGACAACGTGAAGGTCTTGATTACATTGATACTTATTCTCCTGTAACGAGAATAAATTCCATAAGGATGATACTAGCGATTGCAGCTTTGCGCAATCTTGAGGTACATCAGATGGATGTGAAAACAGCCTTTCTGAATGGAGATTTAGATGAAGAAATCTACATGGAACAACCTGAAGGCTTTATAGCTCCAGGACAAGAAAAGAAGTCTGTAAGTTAGTTAAATCCTTGTATGGATTGAAACAAGCCCCGAAACAGTGGCATAAAAAGTTTGATGACACCATGTTGGCAAATGGTTTCAAAATCAATGAATGTGATAAATGCATTTATGTCAGAGAGACAGAAGTTGGCTATGTCATTTTATGTCTACGTTGATGACATATTGATTGTCGGGAGTAATGTTAAAATGGTGAAATCTACCAAGAATATGCTGAAATCTAAGTTTGACATGAAAGACATGGGTCTCGCAAATGTCATTCTAGGAATAAAGATCTCGAGAAGTCCAGATGGACTTATTCTTGATCAGTCGCACTACGTGGACAAGATTCTTGGTAAATTCAACAATGATGATTCTGCTGTGGCTAGAACTCCTTTAGATGTGCGTCTACACCTATCGAAGAATAGGGGAGATAGTATATCTCAAGTAGAATATTCTAGAGTGATCGGGAGTTTGATGTACTTGTCAAGTTGTACCATC